>QMIH01000391.1:240699-257824 GCA_003987875.1 Clarias batrachus | reverse complement strand
ATATATGTGTGTGTGTGTGTGTAAAATGTATATTATATTATATTGTATATATTTTGTGTAATGTGAATAATTTTTTGACCGACTTTGTTCATGTTCTTCAACACAGAACTCATCAAACCATGTCTTTATAGTCCTTGCTTTGTGCACTTGGACACAGTCGTGTTGGAATAGAAAAGAACATTCACCAAACTGTTTACACAATGTTGGAAGGGTAGTATGATATTATTATTGATATTATATAAATATAATGTAAAGGGTGGGCCATTTCTATGGATACACCTTAATAAAATGGGAATAGTTGGTGATATTAACGTCCTGTTTGTGGCACATTAGTATATGTGAGGGGGCAAACTTTTCAAGATGGGTGGTGACCATGGTGGCCATTTGGAAGTCGGCCATCTTGGATCCAACTTTTGTTTTTTCAATAGGAAGAGGGTCATGTGACACATCAAACTGATTGGGAATTTCACAAGAAAAACAATGGTGCTCATATATACATAATATACATCATACTATGACAATACATTTTTTGGCTAACTCAAATAAATAAATATATACAGTACAGACCAAATGTTTGGACACACCTTCTCATTCAAAGAGTTTTCTTCATTTTCATGACTATGATAATAGATTCACACTGAAGGCATCAAAACTACGAATTATGGTCTGGTGACTACCTCTTGAAGCTCATCAAGAGAATGCCAAGAGTGTGCTAAGCAGTAATCAAAGCAAAAGGTGGCTACTTTGAAGAACCTAGAATATGACATATGTTCAGTTGTTTCACAATTTTTTGTTATGTATATAATTCCACATGTGTTAATTCATAGTTTTGATGCCTTCAGTGTGAATCTACAATTTCTGGCCTGTACCACACACACCCACACCCACACCCACCCACACCCACACACACACACACACACACACACACACGGGTTGGACAATGAAACTGAAGCACTGGCCAATTTAGTGTTGGAGGATTCATGGCTAAATTTGAGCAGCTTGGTGGCCAATCTTCACTGATTGCACATTCCACCAGTAAAAGCAGAGGGTGTAGGTTTAATTAGCAGAGTAATAACACAGTTTTGCTTAAATATTGCAATGCACACAACATTATAGGGGACATAAAAAAGCGGATAAATTGTTGGTGCGTGTCTCACTGGTGCATCTATGAGCAAGCAAGTCTTTATGATGTATCAAGAGCCATGGTATCCAGGGTAATGTCAGCATACTCCTTTTGGATGTGGTTCGTCCTTCTTCTCCTTCAAGACGAATACCACCAAGAAGGACGAACAATATGCAACAGGAATAACTGTGGACACAAGAGGAAGCTGTCTGAAAATGATGTCCGGGTGCTAACCGGAATTGTATCCAAAAAACATAGAACCACAGCTGCCCAACTCACTGCAGAATTAAAGATGAACCCCAACTCTCCTGTTTCCACCAAAATTGTTCGTCGGAAGCTCCACAGGGTCAATGTACATGACCGGGCTGTCACTCGTGCCAATGCCAAACATTTCAGTGGTCCCAGCCCCAGTCCACCTTCACTGTCTTTCCCCCATCCGGGAGACTTACGGTGTAGAGAAGCCCCAAAGAAGCGTACAGTACCACCCAGACTGTTGCATGCCCAGAGTGAAGCATGGGGGTGGATCAGTGATGGTTTGGGCAGCAATATCATGATATTCCCTAGGTCCAATACTTGTGCTAGATGGGTGCGTCACTACCGAGGACTATGATCATATGCACCCAATGGTTCAAACATTGTCTCCTGGAGACGGTGCGATGTATCAGGATGATAATGGATCAATACACACAGCAAGACTGGTGACAGAGTGGTTTGATGAAAATGAAAGTGAAGTTGAACATCTCCCATGATGACATCTGATGACTGCCTGCAGTCACCAGATCTAAATATTATTGAGCCACTTTGGGGTGTTTTGGAGGAGCGAGTAAGGAAACATTTTCCTCCACCAGCATCACATAGTGACCTGGCCATTGCACTATTCTGTAAGAAGAATGGCTCAAAATCTTTCTGGCCGCTGTGCAGGAGTTGTATCCGTCATTCCCAATACGAACCGATGCTGTATTGGCCGCAAAAGGAGGTCCTACACCATACTACATGTGGTCTAAAACCAGGCGTATCAGTTTCATTGTCCAACCCCTGTATATACACAGTATATGATTTACATTTAGGCATTTGGCAGACGCTCTTATCCAGAGCAACTTACAGAAGTGTCAGTGGATGGTTACTAACTATGTAACATATGCAACTCTAAAACTGCAGCTCTTGTTGAATGCTCCTGGTGGTCAGGACCTACCAATATTATGGCTGATTGGTACAGAAAAAATCCTCTCTAGACTTAATGTAAATAAAAGGAATGTACAAAATAAATAATACATGCAATCATATTTTAGGTTATGGAGCAGGACAACACCCCAAATGAGATTCCAGTCAATCACAGGACATCATCAACACACATTCATTCTTTGTTTGTCAATCTTATGGACATTCATTTTGTCTTTAAAGTTATTTTGGATGCATGTCTGCCCATTCGAACATAACCATTGAGCTAAATATGGTTTGGCAGAATTATTGTATGAATTTGAAAACCACTAGAAACAAAGAAAAAAACCCTAAAAGCATTTATGACCATCCTCCTCCATGCACTACACCTAAGGTGCATCCAGAAAGTATTCACAGGGCCTCACTTTTTCCACATTTTATGATACAGCCTTGGATTAAATGGATTACAAAATGGATTCAATTCATTATTTTCCTTAAAATTCTACAAACAATACCCCATAAAGACAACATGAAAGAAGTCAATGTATTTATTTACATTTCTTTTTTTTCTTTCTTTTTTTTTTAAGAATCACACATACTTAAGTAGTCACAGCTTTTGCCATGACACTCAAAATTGAGCTCAGGTGCTTTCTGTTTCCACTGGTCATCCTTGAGATGTTTCTACAACTTCAGTTGATTGGACATAATTTGGGAAGATGATTTGTCTATATAAAAGGTCCAACAGTTAACAGTGGAAGTCAGAGCACAAACCAAGCCATGAAGTCCTCAGACTCAGAGACAGGAATGTATCGAGGCACAAGTCTGGGGAAGATACAGAAACATTTCTGTAGCATTGAAGGTCCCATTGAGTACAATGGCCTCCATCATCCATAAATTGAAGAAGTTTGGAACCGCCAGGACTCTTACTGAGCGGGCCACCTGGCCAAACTGAGCAATCCGGGGAAAAGGGCCTTAAGTCACGGAAGTGACCAAGAACCCAATGCTCAATTTGAAAGAGCTCCAGTTTCTCTGTGGAGAGAGGAAAATATGATATAAAAAAATGATATAACCACAGAGTTAATTAGCACACCACTGAACAAAAACCTCAAAAATACTGATTTCTAACAACATGAGTATGTTAACTGAAAACAAAGGTCACCTTGTTGTAAACTTTACTTTAACCTGTTCCTCTGGAAGTCCCACATCAGAGCTCTAATACACCAATCAGTGTCAAAGGAGGAGCGGCAATTAAACCGAATTCTGCTAAATAATCAAGGAACAAGCAGCAGGGAGAAATATGACGTGTGCTCCAGTCTGATATGAAAAGCTGTATGGAATGCTGAACATTGGGAGGGAAAGCAATACACTGAAAGGGTTCTGCTCCAGGCAGTAAGATCAACGAGAGACATGAATCACATCATTTTAACTGATCAAACTCCAACAGCAGCATTCAGTATGTGTCCCCACACAAACACACACATACACAGAGACACGCACAGATGAATTTTAAGTGTTTATAACTTGCACAAATAAAGACTAAAATATCTCATTTACACAAGTACCCAGACTCATCACTTAGTCGTTGGTTAAAGTACCTTTGGCAGCAATGATGGCCTCAAGTCTGCTTGGGAATGATGCTACAAGCTTGGCACACCATTCTTTTGGAACTTTTTGACATTGTTCTTGGCAGAATCATTCAAGTTCAACCAGGTTGAATTGGCAGGATCAGTGCGCAGACATTTTCAGGTCTCTCCAGAGATCCTCTATCGGGTTCAGGTCCAAACTCTCTATAGGCCACTCCAGGACTTGTTGTGAAGCCACTCCTGTCTTGCTGAACTATAACCCTTAACGAGATCCTGAGCACTCTGGAGTAGGTTTTCACTCAATATGGTGCTTCATCTTATCTCCAACAATCTGTCCCTCTATACTGACTAATCTCCGAGTCTGTCACAGAAAAACATCCCCACAGTATGATGCTGCCACCGAGTTTGGCTCTAGGGAAGGTTTTAATAAGGGGCCCGATTTCCTGAAACCAAAGACTTACAAAACTTAAAAAGACTTCTGGATTGAAATCAAAGAGACAAAGTGGACAAATCATTAACAGTTTTTGATTGATTCAGAAGATTTTGAAAGACTTGTTGATTAAAGACAAAGACTTTAAAAGACATAGAAAGACCTGTTCAATGAAAATGACAAACCAAGAGTTATTGACTGAAGACAGACTTAAGACTTACAAAAGCTTTATGATTGAAGTCGTACATTTTCAAAGTTATTGTGATCAATGGTATGATGTGCCAGAGCTCACTTATTAGTGTAATAACAAAAGGTCTGAATATTTGTGAAAAATGTTATACTTCAGTCTTTATTTTTTTAATAAATCAAAAAAAAAAAAAACTATAAATTTTGTAATTGTGGAAAATGTTGTGCAGAATGGCGAGGGAAAAGGATTTGAATCCCTTATAGAATGCGTGTGAAACATAACAAAATGTGGAAAAAATTTTAAAGGGCGATTTTCATAATCATGGGAATTAAAATATAAAAAGCTTGTAATGTTTCACTTTAAATGTAATTTATTTATGAGTTTCACTTTTTAAGTTAAGTAATTACGAAAGTTTTCGTTTTTAGGGCGGCCTAACTCCTGCACTTAACTGTAATTTAAAAAAAACATAAGTGTGTAGATTCTGCACTACTCTACATGTCGCATCACTGTTCAAAGAAAGCATGGTTTTGGAAGATAAAACCATGAAGATTAAAAACTGCCAAAATAAAACAGTTGAATATCTGGAATTTCCAGCAGCTTGTTCATGAATTCTGAACTAAACACACGTACCCCATGTACAAAAAACAAAGTGTGTGCTGTTAGAGCAGAGCCAGCAGCATGCCGACATTAATAGGCAGATCGAGTCGTTCTTCGGTGTAATACATAGACTTGATTGTCTCAGGTGGAGAGAGCAGGAAAGCTACAGGGCCAACACGCTGTTCCACACATGAAGCGCAGAGAATTCCGCCTTCCTCTGTACCATCCATCTGAAACACACAAACACAAACAAACGGATTACTGGACGGCAGCTGTATGTGCAAGAATGAAGATATTTGAAATGTGCAGGACGTACGTAATTGATTGGGAGTTTGTGCATGCTGAGTGGAGTCTCCATGGTGATGAGGTTAGGACACTCTCTGGTGCTGCATCGCCGATGTTGCTCCTTATTTAAAAGCGTACAGCTCAGCTCGGACCGCAGGAAATATTCCTAGACATGCAAAGAATACCTCAGAGTGTACTTTGATACAAATGTAAATGTGCAAACTCACAGAATAATGCTGCAACACACACCAGGGAGCTGTGTATAGTAAAATCCATGTAAAGTATTAACATTAAAGGAGCAGCACTTAAATGGACAGTGTGGTATATTCCACCAGAATATAGGAATATTGATTCTTGTGAAATAAATGAATAAAGAACAGTCTCTACTTTTGAAAGGACATTATACAAAAATTTCACTTAAATAACTTGGGAAACTACAAGATTTATGGAGCGAAATAGAAAAAAATATACATGTAATAGTGACCCACTAAGCCTAAATCTACTGTATATGATCTTATAGATGTTACAGCTCTTCACTGGCCTTCCAGGTGAAACTACTCACCCCTGCAAGTGTAAGGATGTTACTGACGCTCTTGGTGATGTACAGCGCTTTCTTGGCTCTAGTCACGGCCACATACAACAGGTTCCACTCGTCTGCATCTGCATTTCTGATACCTGTATAGACAAAATAGTTTTTATAAATCTAATATATAATTTATATTAGCTATATTAGATATATAAAATTTAATATATCTAATAAAATTTTATATATCTAATATATAAACAACAATTTTATAGTGGCCTTAATCTGCACTTTTCATAGTTTTTACTGAATATTTTATAAATCAAATATTAAACAAGTAGCATCATTTCAGTAATTGAAGTTAAAAAATAAGTTCTAGAATCAAAGCAGTTATGGTGTGAGGACCAGCACTAAACCCCACCAGGATATATAAATATTAATTCATATAAGATAAATGTGTATATATACACCATACACCATGTCCTGAAATATTTGAGTCCTCTTAAACCAGAGCAATTTGCTAATCATCGCATTTTAAGAAGATCAAAGAACAGCTAATGAAAAACAAATGTATTTTTTATTCTTGTATAGTTGTATTTATTGTTATAGTTCTTCTTATAATTTACAACAGCTATAAACAGTCATCATCATACCAACCCCTTTCCCCTCGTTTCTCATGTTACTAAGAAAAGTACAATAAAGTACAATTTCTGTACTACATCAGTGATGAATTATTAAATGCTTTCTTTGCTACATTGCAATATTTATCATCATTATGTATATCCACAATGCAAATCTCTAAGAATGAGCTTGTACTATGGAAACAATAATGTGTTAAAGCCAGTGCATTAATATAAACTTGAGATTTAGGTATGAGAGTAATTCGATGTTGCGGTGTAGTCTAACACTCACAGACAATAATAAAAGAATATAAAGCAGCATGAACCTGGGTTGATGTTCATCCTCTGCAGGTTATGTCTGGAGCAGGGCACCTTCATGAAGTCGTCCATGACCACCACTGTATTAAACTCTAGACCCTTGGCTTTGTGCATCGTCCCCAGGACATAGTCTATAAAGTCAACACAAAGATAAAAGATATCTGTGATACAGTGAAGTATAACCAATGTAAAAAAAAATATATATATATATTTAATGTGAGGGGGAAAAAAACCCTGGTCCTGGACATTTCAGTGTTTTCTCAGATCACAGTAGACCTGATTAGTTAAATCAGCTAATTTCTGAATTAAAGCGAGAGTGTGGTAGAGTAGGGAGCACACTAAAATCTTCAATGCAGGGTTGAGAATGGCTGTTTTTATTGATAACTGACCGGCGTCGATCGGCTTGCTCTGAGCGCAGTTGCGGATCCGGCTCACCAGCTCGGGAATGCGGTTGTTGAATTTCTCCACCACGGCCAGTTTGCTTTCCAGCTCGCGGTCTTCCGTGTGCATGGCGTACCTCTTTAGGCCTCCGTAACCGCCCAGTTTCTCCATACAGAAGCTCCGGATAAATGGGTCCTTAATAAACCGGTTTTCTGTAGGTAAAGACCAATACAATGACAGAACATGATACACGATGATCATGGATAAAACGCCGACACAACCGGAGGAAACCCAGCGAGCACGGGGAGAACATCCAATCTCCATGCACACAGACTAGAAGCAAGAATTGAACCCTTGATATATATAAAGTATAAAAGTGCTTCGGCTGGTGATCACACATAAGAAGAAGACGCTAAACACGAAGATGGAAGTGATTCGCATTTACTGCCGGAAGCGTATAATATTTTTAAGGGGCTCATAAACTTAACATTTATAAGTTTACCTTCATAAACAGTCCATAAAGTGTGAATCAACTCTGACTCCAAAAACTGACCCCATTGATTCAATAAATTAAAGTAACTGAAACAATTAATATAAGATCGATTAAACTGCATAATACATTAAATCGCACAACTCTACTCTGAGGTGCTCTACCTGTGACCCATGTGTCCCAGCTGTGCAACATTTCAAAGCTCTTAGGTTCTATACTAAACTAAAAATTTCTCTTTTGTTGGATTGAGAATTAATTTCTGGTAACACTGTATGTACAAAAAGCTTTAATTCACTGAGGTGGTAAATCTCAGGGTATTTGTGGAGCACATCTGATTATTAAATTAAAGGCATTATTAAATCCCAGAAGCTTCAAATAAAGCATAAGAAAACTAACGTAATTGTAAGCAGTGCAAGAAAATTTGACTTAAGAGTCTGTGCAATAAGCTGCACAAATACACTTGCAAATATACAAATGAAGAATTATCTTTTGAGAACACAGGAGGTGCAATTAACACAGGAGCGGATTGCAAGATTGTGTTGATGTGACGATTGTAGAATTATTTTTACCGCCTTGAGCAACATATAATCGTGACCTTTAGCCTTTTTTCTTTTCTTTTTTTGCAAACAGTTAACCCTAACATCTTATGGACTAACCGTTCCTCCGCCGGTCATCTGGCAGCATCAGAATCCAGATATCCATGATTTGCTTCAACCCAAAATTTTCAACACCCTAAAAAAAAAAACAAGAAAAAAACAAATCAAGCAACAGTTATGCAAGCAATCCAAAAGACAATCCAGGGAATCGTTAATAGGCGATACAGGATTGTGTGAACTCACTCCCACGATGTGGATTTTGCAGTTAGGGTTGATGTCGGTGAGTCGCACTGCTTCAGCGAACACGGTCACGTTACAGCGACACAAAATGGCCACGTTTCCTCCGACCTGTGACTGAGCATGTTTTATGCTGTCCAGATGCTCCTTGTCCTCTCCCCTCACAGTGCCTAGGGAAACAATGGTGGTATTCAGGCACCTGGATATTAATGCATATAGAGCCATGTCCATACATTTTGGAACAAAGTTTTATATATTGTATTAATTATTTTTCTGTATTTATTTTTTTGGGCTGTGGAACGAATTATTTGAGTTTTTATTATTTCTTATGGGAAGATTTGATTTGGTTTACGGACTCCGGAACGAATTATGCTCGTAATCCAAGGTTCCATAAATAATGGAACAACCGGCTGACAAGCAAGTTGCATGGCCTGGTGTGATCTGTTGCCTCATTACTTCATTAATAAAAAAGCAGATAGAAGGCCTGGAGGTGGTTCATTCACATTTGGTAGAAGTTCACTAACTCTCAACACTGGTAGTGACCAATACTACAGTTTGGAATGTTCTTAATATAAAGAGAGGATTGAACGGCAAACTCAGCAACAGCAAAAAGCCTGGAAGTCAACTAAAGTGGATGACCGTAAAACTGATAAGTGGATGACTGCTGTCAATCTGTTAGAGCATGCGTTTCACTTTTCATTGAAGATGGAAAGACCCACAAACAATCAGATGCTGAAGGCAGCTGCAGTAAATGCCTGGCAAAGCACCTTGAGGAGGAAACTCAGCATTTGTTCATTGTTCATTTTGTCCATGAACAGTTGAAACTATAATTGACTATGCTCACATTGTGTTTTTTTTTTCAAATGCTGGTTTAGATGCAAAAAATCTATCTTTGTTCCAAAATGTATGAGCCAGGCTATATTTTATACAACTGTCTGTTACACCTACCATCCTGATGTCCACCGACCAAAATCTTTTTCACCTTTTTGCAGACGTTCAGAATTGTTGCACCAACATAGGCAATCTCAGAACCAAATCTGAAACTCTAAAGAAAATGATGATGAAAGTAAAAAATTCCAAAATGATGTACAGACTTAATATTACTCATATAGGAACGGTTATAGCAAGGCGATGAGTGATGGGTTAGCTTACAAGTTTACGCTTGAATGTGTATACGTACCTGTGTTAAGTAGTAAAGATGTGTGTGTGGGACACGGTGCAAAGCATTAATGGCTCCTCTGAAAGTGTATATCTGCTGGTGGGGATCTCCAACCAGGATCTTTCCACAGGACTGAGAAAGCATGATGTCCATGATGACTAAAGAAGAGGAGGAGTACATGATGATGATGCTAAGGCTCGGGTAAAAACACTCTCTAAACTGGGTGAACTCTCAGAGTGTGCGGGGATTTGAGAAAATACCTGGAGTGCAGTCCTGAGCTTCATCTATAAGAATCACATGATAGTCTTCGAGTACAGGCTTCTGCAGCTGCCACAGTTTGAGGTAACCTTTATAAACAAGACATGATACGCAAGTCATTGTATTTATTACAAAAAAAGTAATCCAAAAAACAAGTTAGCTGCTATCTTCAATCAAGGTTTCTTTTTCCCCATAAAGGGTATGAAAAAAATGTATAATATTAGATAAAATGAGCAAAGATCTTTCACGTCAGAAGCTTAATCATTGCTACTTTTTTTGCATAACATAAAGTAAGGAATTTACTATAATTCATCTACCGTCATGGGTTATGTGGTGCGCCATTTGTTTAGTGGGTTGCAACTCCGTCATTTTCTTCCAGATGCTCGCTGCGTCATCTGCAAACATCTGGTTTAGATGACATGCAGGTTAGTGAGAAGGTGGCTTGCACAGGAGCAAACAAGCATATGTTCAAATTTTCAGGAAAGGCATTGTGTAAATGTGTAGTTTTTTGCTTCAAATGACATAATAACAAAAATGGAGCTGCGCTCGAAGTAGATTATGACTTTTGTGCTTCCATGTATGTAAAACAGGGCATCTTAACACATATGCTTCGTGCTCACTCATCTATTCACGAGGCGTATAAAAGTCGAACCTCAGTTTGACAGTTATGAGCATAAAAACTCATTTTATTTCTCTATATAATTCCCTGCTACACTAATGCACTCATCCCAGTGTTTCACTAGTGCTTGGATACCATCAAAATAGGAATTACGGACTGCCTGCTTCCCGTCTGAAATGCTGGCTTCCCAGGAACTCCTGTAATGGCCCAAACATGTGGAAATGGCTCGGAGCGAGGTCAGTCAGGACTGTAAGTTCCTGTAATGTGCAAGTGGTGTTGATGAAGGATTGTGTGTACACTTCCCACAGACGAAGGTGTCTCTCCTGCAAGTTGATGACGAGTTAGCCGCCGATCTTCAAGGATCAGGCGTTGAATGTTCACAAGAAGCCAGGATCATCATTCGCAGATTTAAAACAGTTGCACAAGTCAAATGTTATAATGTTTTTTAAGAATCTCATCACTGTACTGTTCTTCAAGTCTTCTGTAATTGTCCAATAGTTTTACGGCTTCATTCACGAGAAACTTGGTTTGACTTAAACACCTGTGTAGTAGTCTTTGAGTAACTGTTTAATCCTGGTCAGGGTCACAGAACGCTAAGCGCGAAGTGGGAATACACCTTGAATGAGCACCACACACACACATTCACACATTTAGGGCAAAAAGCGCCTCATGGTCTTTGACCCCCCCAAGCTTAGGATTGAACAAAAGACCCTGCAGTTCAACAATCCATTCCCATGTTATGCATTAAAAATACTAGCAGGACAATGTATTTTTACCCTCTTTTTGTATTCACTGAGTTCCTCGACATTCCCATTGGTGTTCCTGTAGCGGTTCGGGACGTGCACTGAGCCTATGCGCTCATCCGTGGAGGAGCAGAAGTTGTTGATGGTATCCGTCACCACCTTGGCGTTAACGAAGCCACCACGGCCCTCTGGAAGCACCCAGGCCACGGTGAACGGCTTCAGATTACTGCACAGCTTACTCAGACTTTTGTACCTGGATAATAAAAATAGTTTTAATAACACATCTACTTTTTTTTTTTTTTAAGAACTTGGTTACTTGCACCTAATCATTTTAAACATGCCTGTCTTTTCAGATTGTTTTGAACTCGTTTTAGTAATCTGACCTGTGTCCGATAGCTTTGTAGGCCATCGAGTGGATGGTCCTGCACTCGACATTAGGAGGAAAACTCTGCTTGGCCTGCATGGCCACGGATTTGTTGAAAGAGATGTAAAGGAAGCGCAGATGTGGTCTTTCTTGAGCGTACTTCACCAGAGTTGTTGTCTTTCCAGTTCCTGAGACATCAAAAACACATCAGCAAAGCAGCACCAGCTTTTTTCAGTGTGTTTACATAGGCATGAGATAATGATTCAAAAACACTACGATTATAAGAAGTCAAAATTATTGCTATTCACATGATGTGTGCAGAGTAACTGGTGATTATGTGTATAAATAAATATCGACTCAATTCAAAATGTTCTTACCAGCAAAAGCCATGATTTTGACGATGTCTTTTCTCTGGATGTCGTGATTGAGGATCTGCTGCTGTTCATGAGTGACGTATATCTGCTTTTCTCTGCACGCAGGGACGGTGAGGTTCATGAATACAGCACATGCTACATTTAAACACTAATCTTGTGCTCAGCTTAAAATCTTAAAATGACCCTGTACCTGCCTTCACCATGACTCTGAGGTGGTGGCGCGTTCTCCATCAGGTGCAACACGTAAAAAATATTGTAGTGCCACCTGAGTGAGGGACGAGACACAGAAAGGACGATTTGTCCATGACTAAGAACCTGGCTGCAACCTTTAAAAAGGAAGCAGTTAACAATCACACCATCACATGACTCATGACTTTACCTGTTAGTGAGAGTTATGTTTGTGTTCCTCATGGCGAGGAGTAGTGTAGCCACGGCCCACAGGAACTCCGAGACCCAGTCTGGAGTCAGTAAACAGCCGGAGGTTTGGAAACGAGCCACTAGATTCAGGACGTCCTTCACCCCATCTGCGAGGATCAGCATCAGGGCCATGGCGGACCAGGGGTTCGGTCCCTACAACACATCATTTCCAACTTCTAGTCTTTTTTGGTTTATCAACATCTACATATGTACATAATGCACAAGGGGCGTTCGAATCAAACCGAGACTTTTGATCAAGCAAGATAATACAGTTCTGAGAGTAAAAAAACTCCCTTTTTGGTCAGACTGTCTGCTTTATGTCAGAAACACTGGCCTCCCAGGAACTCCCATAATGGCCCAAAAATGTGGAAATGACTTGGAGCCAGGTCAGGACAATACGAGGGATGTGGAGGGATAACGCTCATGATTGTGGGTACAGTTGCCCGACATGGGAACAGACAAGGATCAGGCGTTCCACTCACTGAATGTTCACAGGAATGACTGCAGTGGACCCAGAGCTACCTAAGCCAGGATCGTCATTCATGCATATACGGCCTTCAAATGTTTTATTGCGGCTAAGAGTTTCATCTCCGTATTTAATCAAGAAATTTCATCAAAAGTCAAAGGTTTACACCTTAGCAATGTGGAACTGTGTCAAGCTGCGACAGAAGTGACGGATGAATACAAATATATTTATATATTCGCCTGACTGACTTTAGATCATCTGCATTTTCTAGAGGAGTACAAATTAAATCTGAAACTTTAGGTCATCAGTCATGGGTCTCTCTCATGAAGTATCATGGCAGGTTATAATTTTAGTCTTACTAACTACAGTATAACAGAGACAGCCATAGATGCTTGTGAAATAACAACGGTTTATAACTGATTAGAAGAACATTCTATAACATTCAGCATCGTTTTGACATGTCCTTTAATAACTGCTGTGGTGTAAGAGGAATGAAATATTTCTGGATGTGCCATTTTATTTAAACTAGTAAAAAAAAAGCCCTACATACCCCATCAATCGTTTCCATGTCTGGAAGTCTGTGCTTGATGCAGGTTTCGGCCTGGGAGTAGAGTCGATGGCCTTTCACACGACACAACACATCGGCCACGTTCACTCGTCTGCTGTGTTTAAACTGTGACATGTATCTGCAGAGACAGTGGAGCACTTTAAAACCTTGCAGTGCTGACCATAGTGTACAAGTGGACATACTGTACTTCATTTAGAAACGAATTAAAAATGAAATGTGCAGCAATTCTAATACAATAATAGAGTGTTGAGCCCCACTTATTCCCTCATATTTAATTTGCAAAAAGCCAGACTGTCTTGTATTTTAACTATTGCTTAGTAGTCTTGGGAAATAGCTCTCCAGGCTTCCTGAATGGCTCCGATTCTCGGCAAGATTTGTCTCTCATTTTCAGTCCGGCCCCCTACGTGAGCAGTTTCAGAAGATTTTTTTAGGGCACACAGTGACGTACGAATCATTCAAGCATAAAAACATTTAACTTAAGGCAGGAACCAGTGAGAACCAGGTGCTGGTGATGATCAGAGTGGTGATGCTGAATGCTTACAGCAAACGAGAGGGGATAATGAGGGTGCTGCTGACGTTGTTAAATAAACAAACAATTTTTAAAAAAAATGTTATCTTTAGGCATTTTGCAGCCTGTCACAGTAAAACATTTGTTCCCATTTCTTTGATTTAATCTATAGCATTATTTTTAAATATCATAAGTATTAACAAGTGACTGTTCACTTGAATAAAATAATGTAAATAAGACATTATTATGTGGTTATACATAATTATTATTATAGACATTATTATGTCTATATGTTTAAAAAAAAAATTTAAAAAGTAAGAATCATTAACATAATCAATTCAAAATCATTTGAAGCTAAACCAGTTCGCTGGTTAATCACAGAACCAGCATCATTCTCGGTCCTCACCAGTCCTCTCCAGGCGCTCCACTGGATTAGCAGAGCTCGCATGGGAAGCTCTCTCAGGTGCTCCACACTATTTGTTTCACTTTAAAGAATTTGTTGGAAGAAAGAAAAAGCAAGGGCAGCCAGTGGCAACACCGTGGGCAGGAGTGACGCTTGAATTCATCGACGCTAATATAAGAGAGGGCTCTTTCGGGGACAGACAGGCAACATGACTGGCAGGCATGTAGAAACGCATGGGACAAAATTAATTATATTATTATTTTTTTTCTATATGTATTTATTATTTATAGTCAGGTTTATAGGAACAACAGCCAGTGAGAACATCATTAATTTTGGATAAGAAAATAAACTACATCCAACTACAAATGACATGCTTACTTTGGGTTATGAGCCGAGGTGTTCTTTACGCAAATCCTAACATCCTCCGGTGACTTTGGTGACATTTGGTTGAGGTCACAAACCTAACGTGCTACATGAACTTCTTTAGCAGAGAACAGTGGAGACTACTGATACTGTCGCCCCCTTCCCAGGAAATTTGGAAACTAATCTGTTTCCCCTCACTGTTTAGTTGTCGCTTGTTCTCCACATGCTTGCCAATTGGGAGAGAAACAAACACGTACGCACATGCACACACAATGGAGTGTGGAAAGTTTAAACTCTGGTTTAGTCACAGAACAAAGGAGGTGTGTGAGTCTTAAGCCAATTCGCTGAGTAAATACAAAGTAAACACATGGTACCATTACTGACCAACTTCCCACATGAGGGCACGAGGTTTTACACCTGCCATTACGTCATAGAGCACGAGCCATTCGCATGTTTTAAATACGTCCACAGAAAGTAATAACATATGAGGAATGAGGGAACTCCTCCCAGGAACTCCTTTAACTGCCCAAATGGCTTGGTGCGGGGTCAGGACTGTACAGAGGATGTGCCAATAATTCCCAGGAAATTGTGTTGGTGAATGATTGTGTGTACTTTCCTCAAAGACAGATGCGAAGTACTGTGCGTTCCACTCGCTGAATCGATTAGAGCAAGGATTTATTCTGAAAGCTGCTGAATTATCACGAGAGGTGTGTGATGAAAATATTCTGACCCTTACCTCACCATGTTCAGCACACACAGATCGTTATTTTTGACAATGCCGTTCTCTTCAAGGAGGGCGTTCACCTGCTTCACTGCCATCTCCTCTCGCTTCTCGTATCTGTAGTGCAACTTCTTCCACAGCATAAACTAAAACAAAACAGACAGTTAAAACGTTGATTCACTTGAGATCAATACAACGGGGGGGAAAAAAGACAAGAAAGAAAGCTCTCATTAAACATAGAAGATAAAGGATACACACCCGTGTGTCCATGGCGATGTCCCTCCAGTGCTGACACACCAGACTGACATGGCGGTAAAGATCATCTGCTGGAAGCTGAGCAAAAATAACACTCAGTACCTCAGCAGGCAGGTCCTGAATGTGACCCTGTGGCTGCAGCAGCGTCCGGCTCAGTCCCAGTAACCCGTAATGAGCGTCCGGGAGACTCTCCACTTCATACTCTTTGTCGTCTTCTTCCTCTTTTTTCACATGTCCGTTAATCAAGCTGGAGCGAGGTGGAGGAGACGCCCAACCGCTACATCCTGCTCCTGTATCCTCGTCTTCTTTCTTTACCGAACACGCACCCGTCTCAAACTCCTCATCATCCACAAACATGTCCTCGGTGATACCTTCCATGAGGTCATCTTCCTCCTCGTTCAGTACGATGTGACTGTTCAGCTCCGTCTTCACCGTGTTGCCTTTTTGCGGGCTGCTTTTAAGGCGTCCAACAGATGCAAAGAATCCTGTGATGACCTTCTGCTGTCGCTTGTCCGACACTAGAAAATTTAAATCAGAAAAAATACAAAGACATGTAGTTAAAAAAAGAAAAAAGAAAATCTGGACTCATCAGACCATGTGACCATTTGCCATCGCTCCCTAGTCAAATCAAGCCTTTTTTTCTGATTAGTCTCAGATAAGTGGCACACACTTCACATGTGTTACTTACTTTCACTATTAGACATACTGTAGCTCTGGTTTTTACATTTTTTTTTTCTTCTTCTTCATGCAACTTCAAGTGTTTAAGTACTCTCCATTCATGATTTTATTTCAGACCGGATTTCTTCCACAAAGTTGACGATTCAGCACTGTCCTCCATGTTTGCTATTGTGTTATTAGGGTTTTAACCCAGTTTTAGTCATTTCAAATCTGCTTAGTTGGTTCCAGTCAAATCAAATCAGTACATAGATATCACAGTACAATATTGTATCAGGTGGTCACCGGTGACTCCCAACCCTATACTACAGTTTACAGCATGTTCTGCCTTTTCATCAGCCATAATCGACCGATGCAAACAGTTTTAAGAAAAAAGAGTGAACTTTCTGAAAGCAATCAAATTAATATTAATAACTGCCGGCGTGTGTCGGACATCGAGCCTTGGATGAGTATATCAAATTCCACTGGGTGTGTTTTGCAAACAACCCAAAATAATACTTTGTGTCGAGCTGACCTGATGACATGTATAGCGAAAGTTGTTCAGCTCAATGAGATCTAAATGTGTCCCGGTTTTTACATGTATATGTGCAAGTGACGTGTGTATGAACGATGCGGCAAAATCTTCTTTAAGCCCAGGGCACAGACACTCAACTGCCCTAATGACAGCATAGTCCAACCTGTGTACTGATTTTCCTGACTTGTTA
>QMIH01000391.1:160699-235699 GCA_003987875.1 Clarias batrachus | reverse complement strand
CATTTATGGGCAACAAGCCGACATGTGATTTGTGGAGATTTCCTGATGGATGTGCCATTTACAGTTGTAGTCAGAAGGCTACATTTTTGACCATTTTGACAATATTCACAATATCAGGCTTTCAATTTAAAAAAAAAAATTGTTTCTTGTGCAGAATGATAAATCTTTAACAACAGAAAATGAAGGCAAATTTAAATTTATTTGGAGTCTTCTGATAGCAGCACAGGGTCAAAAATATACACACACCATGTTGGATTATTATTATTAATTAACTGACGGCTGGTAGCATCCAAGAGCATGCAAACATAAAACCGGTGTGTTTGACAGCATTCAGTGGATTGGCCAACCCACAGTACAATGGGAAAGTCCAAGGAGCTCAGTAAAGACAACAAATCTGAAATGACACCATTTCCAAACAAATACAGATCCCAATGTGAGTTCAAACAATTGTACCTCAATCACACGATATTGGGCAGTGTAGCTATTTTGGGCATGGTCTGGGAAAAGACCCAAAGTGTCAGTCTCACCTGAGGGGACATTCTTTCAGATGGTCAGGAACGACCTCGTGATCAACAAAACACAACACCGGCCATGAACTGGAAGCTGCTGGAACACCAGTGTCTCTGTCTACAGTCAAATGAGTTGGACATCGCCATGGACTGAAACGCTGCCGAACAAAGAAACGAGCTCCAAATTCTACACCTTCAAACTCGACTAAAGTATGCAGCCGATTACAAGAAAAAACTTCCGCAGGAAAGTTTGAACCAGAGTTATGTTTGGAGGGGTAAAGGTGGAGTAACCCCAGGAACAGTGCAAAAGCTTTTCAGCATGGTGGTGGTAGCATCACACTTAGAGCCTGTTCAGCTAGACAGTTTAACAAAATTTGGTGTTCCAACAGGCATCTCAACTCAAAATTTGTGGGCTGAGCTTAAGAGTCACGTCTGTGCCAGAAAACCAATTAATTTAATTTACCACTTAATTTACCACCGCCAGGAGGAGTGGTCAAATATCCAAGAAGAACTCTGCCAGAAGCTTGGTCACGGCTACCAAACGCATTTACTAAAGGTGGAATTTGTTTAACTAAATATGAAAATTTAACTAAATATTAGGTGTGCTGTATGTTTTGATTTCAGAAAACCCCAAATAAATTATAAATTGTGCACCAAGCTTAATTCTTTAGGGATTTCTCTTTTAAATATACACGTTCAATGTAGAATGATTATACCACAGAAAAAGACCTGTATAAAAAATTAATTGCAAGTACATCACTGGCCTGATGATAAGTGTATGAACATTTCCAAACACTTTGGCTTTTATAAGTCTTAAATAACTTTATTTTTTCATAAGAAAGCAGAACATTTACCATTAAAAACGTGTAAACCCATATAAAGCCACAATATCTCATTTTAAGCAGGTTTCTTGCTACTATATTTTGATTTCCAAGACCATTTCCAAGCAGCTAGATGTTCCTGTGACTACAGTTGCACATATTATTCAGAAATTTAAGATCCATGGGACTGTAGCCAACCTCCCTGGACGTGGACGCAGGAGGAAAATTCATGACAAATCAAAGAGACGGATAATCCGAATGGTAACAAAAGAGCCCAGAAAGACTTCTAAAGAGATCCAAGGTGAACTTCATGCTCAAGGAACATCAGTGTCAGATCGCACCATCCGTCGTTGTTTCAGCCAAAGTGGACTACATGGGAGACGACCAAGGAGGACACCATTGTTGAAAACAAATCATAAAAAAGCCAGACTGGAATATGCCAAACTACATGTTGACAAGCCACAAAGCTTCTGGGAGAATGTCCTATGGACAGATGAGACAAAAATGGAACTTTTTGCCAAGGCACATCAGCTCTATGTTCACAGACGGAAAAATGAAGCATATGAAGAAAAGAACACTGTCCCTACTGTGAAACATGGAGGAGGCTATGTTATGTTCTGGGGCTGCTTTTCTGCATCTGGCACAGGGTGTCTTGAATCTGTGCAGGGTACAAGAGAGAAATGTGCTGGCCAGTGTCAGAAAGCTGGGTCTCAGTCGCAGGTCATGGGTCTTGCAACAGGACAATGACCCAAAACACACAGCTAAAAACACCCAAGAATGGCTAAGAGGAAAACATTGGACTATTCTAAAGTGGCCTTCTATGAGCCCTGACCTCAATCCTATTGATCCTCCCCTTTGGAAGGAGCTGAAACATGCTGTCTGGAAAAGGCGCCCTTCAAACCGGAAACAACTGGAGCAGCTTGCTCATGAGGAGTGCGCCAAAACACCAAAATAAAAGTTACAGGAATCGTTTGATTGCAGTGATTGCCTCAAAAGGTTGTGCAACAAATTATTAAGTTAGGTGTACCGAAGGGTACCAACAATTTTGTCCACGTGTATATATATATATTTTTGGCTAAATCTATCAAATTTATCATTATACCATTCCAAGGTAAAGAACAGGTATATTGGAATAAGGGAGGATTTTTTTTTATGGTTATTTATAGAAATAGGCACAAAGGTTGTTGTATACTGTAAGCCACTTACTATTGTTTAAAATGTCTTTTACCTTTAATTCACAAACTTATTTGAAAAAGGCAAATCAGTGGGAAAGAAATGGGAAAGAAAATGATTGTCGTGTTGCTTTGATAAAGCAGTTATTGTATACGCTTCGCCACAAAATAGTGACTTTGTTACCTCGGTGGTTCAAGAAACGTCGACACATTTCTCTTTCCCGAGAAAAGAACAGAAAACTCCTTCAGTGAAGCTCAGTCACAGTGGAAGTTGATGGGCAGCTCTTGAACTCGGTCAGTAATATGCAAAACGTGACCTTTTGTCAACTCAATTTTAAGCCAAGGGTCCTGAATTTCAGAGCTGAAGCATTGTTGTCTCGCTTTTTTGCGGCGCGGCTCCCACACCATTCACAACTTCAGTGCGAGTCTGTTTAGTTCCTGCTTTGTTTTTGGTCTTTTAATAATTTCCCTGACTGCTTAATTGTGGCCTTGTTTCCCAAGATCACTTTGCCCATTTAAACCACTTGTCCCACCCATCGTTTGTAGCCACCCGTCAGCTGGCACTTTCCATGAAACAGCCACCAGCTGCAACATGCCTCCTGACATCAATCATCACATCTGTTCAAACTGTTGGGCATAATGCATCAGGAGGCAACATTACAGTCTCGTGGGAAACTGCTATCTGCTCTCTTCCACATATACAATATATACATCTGTAGACGTCTAAATTTGCCTAGTGACACTATGACTAACAGGGGACAAAGAGTGTGTATCTCCATCTGCTAGATAACTCTCCATCTGCCAGTTTTGCTCTCTTGGACACCTGCATTGCTCATCTTTCACCCCCATGTCTGTATAATGTCCAGCACAGTCAGATGTGTGATTCAGCCCATGACTTAATTACCAAATCTTGGAAGATGAAGATCACCAACTTTGCAATGTTTTTTATTCACAAAGTGGAGGCCTTTGCAGTGTGATATAAGATGATCCACAGTGGCATTACACGTAGGAAAAAGTCAACATGGCGTTTATTGTCATTTCAAACCTATAGACTATGTACTGTACACCACATTGACAGAGAAAGACAGTATACGCGACTCTGTGCAAAACATCAGCCATCCTCCATAAGAAGGGGATTAGGTGATAGTAACAGGTTGCACTAATTTCTTGTATGGTTTATAAATAAAAACGATTAACTTCAACTACATAGTGCGCAATATAGTAGACTCGGAGGACACACAACGCCCTTCAAGGACAGAGATGTACGTGGAGGGCGTTGTAAAGGAACAAGACTATACAAGCCCAGTTTTGGCAGATCGTTTTTGACTGCTCCTTTAATTATGTCAAAAGGACACAAAAGAAAGCTGATTTAGTGGTTGTGTAAATATTACATAAACAAATGTGATTTTTCTTTTAGTATTACTTTTTTTATTATTACTTTATTGCTATGAGTTCTGTAAGATATTAACACATGGAAATGTGGGACTGAAACTCCACCTGCATAATTTATTGAGTTAAATGTAATACAGTTTTGCCTTTAGGTCCACACAGCTAAAGTCTACTGTATGAGAGGTGTTCAAGTCTAATGGGGACTTTTGAACAGAGCACAATTATGAGAGTAAAAACTTTATTTTTCTTTATTTCTCTATAGAATCCCCAGCTGCACTAATGCACGTCTTCCAGCATTTCACGTGGGCTGAGATACCACCAAACTTGTCTCGTCTGCAATGTCGTGACAGGTTATTGGTCGATTTTCAAGAATCAGGCGTTCCGCTCGCCGAATGTTCATTGGAGCGCCTGCAGTGGGCTCCGGGCCACCAAGACCGGGATCATCTTTCACAGATACACGGCCTTCTTTAAAACAGGTGCACCATTCAAATATTTTACTGCGGCTTAGAGTCTCATTCCCGTACTGAGCGTGGAGTCTTCTGTAAAAAGTCCCCCTAAAACAAAGCTAGAACCATTCATTATTTCATGAACCCTTAAGAAACGTATTTTTTCCTTATACAAATGTGTCATGAGGCATATTATACTGTATGGAACTACTGATCACATTTTGTGTCTTAGTGTCTTAGTGGTTAGCTCTGTCACCCCACACCTCTACAGTTAGGGCTGTGAATCTTGCCTCTGGTCTATCTGTGTGTAGAGCTTGCACATGTTCTCCTATGCTTGTTGGGTTTCCTCCAGGTACTCATGTTTCCTCCACAGTCCAAAGCCATGTGTTGTAGGCTGATTGGTGCATCCAGATTACCCACAATAAGTGTGTGTGTTTAGGGGTGCCTGTGGATTACAAAACTTCCCCATGCAGTAATGACCATTGACTTAAGTCATAGATCACTTCAGCCAACCAAAGTTAAACATGATAACAATTTAAGCATCTAGCATCTTTTGGAGTATCTTAATTTCTATCCTGCTATATTACACTATTTTATAGGTACTGTATAACAGTATATTATAGCAAATTACATGAATCTAATTCAAGTCATTTAAATATAATGTGTGCACAATATCCAAGCAGACGCTAAAACCCTCAAAACATCTCAGAAATCTCAGCCATCAAGTCTCTTCACCATCTTCTTCTCAAGGTTTCTCCTTTAGAAGTTATAGGAGATATTGGCTTATTTATTTACTGTTTATTTGCATTCCAACAGTTAATAGTTGAAAAAAGATTGCAACTTCTAAAACAAATTTGACCGTTCTGGGATTTTACAGAAATCAGTTTAATAATTTCCATTTTTTTAAAACAAATTTTCTTTGGCTTTGTTTCAAAAATTCTTGCAGTAGAGGAAAAGTGGGGGATTTTGTTGTAAAGATGGATGCCGAACCTTGTTTGTAACTGCGGTGCAATGTCACGTAATTTGTAAATTTGTGAAGATTCTCAGTAATCCAGGAGAGGTTATCTAGAAGTTGAGTCACGTCAACTGGACTTCTTCCTTTTTAGGAAGAAACGTTTCACTACTCATCCAAGTAGCTTCCTCAGTCTCCTGGAAGTTGGCATTATTCCACATATTTGCATCTTCCAGGGTCAAGGATCCTCCCTGCCATTAGGTGAACAATGGAGAAGGTGAGAGTAGGAGGAAGAGCCGTTTCATCTAACGAGCCTTTACAGGCAGGGGAGGATCCTTGATCCTGGCAGATAACAATATGTGCAATCCTACCAACTTCTGAAAAGGCTTGTTAGGTGAAACGACTCTCCTTCCCACTCTCACACTCTCCATTGTTCACCTGGTGGAGAATTTTCAGGCAGTGGAGGATCCTTCACCCTAGAAGATATCAACATGTGGAATCCTTCCAACTTCCCTCAAACTGAAGAAGCTACTAGGATCAGTAGTGAATCCTAACAAAAGTCAACGTGTTCTGCTTAAGGTTGCCCAACATTGGTCATCAGATTCTGGTCCATAATGGAATTGATAACCCATTACAGTGCCATCCTGCCTTTGGGGTGCCCCACCTTGGCTTTTGGAGTCATTGGATATTGCAATAATCTAAAACATTGGTACAGCTAATTTTACCCCAATTTCGTAAATAATTTGGTTACTTCCAATTCCAACCAGAGAATTCCACCATGACTGAACACCCTCTTAACTGGTGCACTGGTCACAGGAATGGCCGCCTGTTAAAACTCCAAAGCAGATCATCTGTGCCAATCTTTGAAGTAGGCATTTAATTCTGGTGTCAACAGACCTCCTCTTGTTTGTGCGTTGCTAGCCTAAAAAAAAAGGAAGAAAATAAAGCAATGATGTCTTGGGAGTAGACTCTTGCTTGTCTTCTCCGTTACTGCTCTAGGGACGTGGGAATCTTTCCAGCTCTGATGTTGCAAGATATGAAAGCAGATTATATTATAGAATCAATTCAGACTTACACACCTGATCAGATTCAAAAGAGAGTAAATTATGCCATTTTACCCTAATCACATTGAAGACTCTATTATACTGCACTATAGCTTATCATAAAACACTCTCCTGAATAAATGCTTTCACAAGCATTTTGTTGCATTATATTTTTATAGATTGTTATGTACAGTATGTATTTGCTTGTTTTTTCTTTCTCAGAAATAGCAAGACATGACATCCAAAGATATCAAGAAGTTAATCATTTATTGAAAAATCATATTGTGTTGCAAGTTGTTTAAAGGCATAACAGAGTAAAGCGTTCCAAGTGTTTTTATTGCACCATAAATCTATAAAAAGAGGATAAATTATTATTCTCCAACCAGAAGTTCTTCCATCACCCTCTGCTTGACATCATCTGGCACGAGAACATTATAACTTAACCAGGAGAGGCAAAATGTGTCACACAGTTCTTTATGTCCTTCAGCTTTGAGAAAATTGTGAAGTCTTTGATTTTCCACATGAAACAACAACTCCCACAAGCTCACAAGCGCAGATAAAATGGGAGGGTTGTATAAGGAAGGGCATCTGTGTGGATCAGATGTTGCGACATCTCAACTGGGAAAGCCGAAAGACGAACAACATTTCTCTTTCTCATCTGTAAATCTGACACAGGTTAGAAGAACAGAGTGTAATTTTGGGTCAGTTGTTTCTTCCGTGTTCATGAAATCTGGTGACTGGTGACGGTTCCACTTTTCCATGAAGACGGTCCTGGCCTCGGCTGAAGCTGACAGCTGTTTCGCTGAGGAGTCATGACTGCAGTCGCTTGCCAGTTTAGGACTGGAGTTTCCTATAGTCTACCTGAGCTTTCAATAACAAACTGGAATCCATATCAACTTCCGGTCGTACACAGTATGATGCATATCAATCCCTGCTGGGATCACCCAAATGAGGATGGCTTCCCTGTTCTGTCTGGTTCTTCTCAGGGTTTCTTCCTGTTGCCATCTCAGGGAGTTTTTCCTTGCCACTGTCGCCATCGGCTTGCTCATCAGGGACAATCTTAACATTTTGATTCATAGACATTAACATTTCATACAAACTTAAATAATTCTTTTGAAAAAATTCTTTTGCCCAGGCATTGGATGCAGTGCCGGTTCCAAGCTCAGATAAAATGGGATAGTGGCGTAAGGAAGGGCATCTGGTATAATACCTGTGTGGTTCAGATGTTGGGACCCCTCAACTGGGAAAGACTAACAACATTTCTCTTTCTCATCTGTAAATCGGACACAGCTTAGAAGAACAGAGTGTAATTTTGGGTCAGTCGTTTCTTCCGTGTTCATGAAATCTGGTGACTGGGGACGGTTCCACTTTTACCACGCAGACGGTCCTGGCCTCGGCTGATGCTGACAGCTGTTCTCAGCGGACTCGTGACTGCAGTCGCTCGATAGTTCAGAACTGGAAAGTTGAACATGGTATAAATGGAATCAAACTTATGATCCCTCAATGATAGGGCAAAAGCATTTCTGTTGTGCCACTTACAGATGAAATGAGCTGCCCAGTCAAAAGAAACCATTGCATTGCTTCAAGTCTTTTTTCTGGTTAGTTTCAATAACAAGTTGTTTTCTTATGAACACACATCTGTAATACAGCGAGTCTACATACGTAGGCCCACAGAAACCTGCACACTGCATGCAATCATTAGGTAGCACCAGGTAGAGAGCACATCGTTCCAGCATTAAGGCCACAGAAAAGACAAAGGCAAGGATCAAGACCGAGCCAATTCGAAAGAGTTCAAGAAAGAGAGAGCGCAATGTGAAAAGCGTGCTCTCTGGAGACCAAAGTAAAAGTTAAACAGTGAGAGAAACTGAAAATAAAATAAAAGTGTGAACACAAAAGAAGATTCGAGAGAAACCCATCGTGGGATAATTTCACCTTGCAAAGACAAGAACATTTATTGTCAGTTAGCAAAGCCCTACCCTGTTTCGAGGAGAGTGAGCTCTTGTTTTGTTTTTTGTTTTCAGTTTTCTTTCAGTTTCCTTTTGAGTTTCATTAATAAACCCTCATTATTGCAGAATCGGGTGGTCTTCTTGACACTGCAAAACCACTGTCGCACAATCCTACTTCACTGAACACCATCAAAAAGCTTGCATAACGGCTCTTACTTTCATTATTACATTTTGTGGCTCGTCTTGCCACATAGCAACTTAGCTCTGGTTTTTCTAAATTCATGATTTATTTATTTCCGACACATTTCTTACACAAACTTGATGGTTCAGCACTATCCTTGCAGGTGTTGATAATTTGTTGAAGGTTCTTAACCCAGTTTCAGTAATTCCAAAAAAATCTCCTTGGTTGTTTTCTTTGCTTGATGCAGCACAATAATTTGTCCTTTCTGAAATAACAAAAACTTTTTGGCCAGGCAGTTTATCTTAAATCAATATAATAGATTATAAATAAAATATAATCATAATAATGTAAAGACTACTGCCTTTCTGTAAGTTATGGGGAGCAAAGGTGGAAAGAAAAGTAGTTCCAATTTAAAAACAGTTTCTGATATCAGTCAGAAAACCAAACCATCAGGATTGGAAGAATCCCATTTTAAGAGAGCTGACAGTCAAGTTGGGTTGTTGGCCTGGGGGCTTTACCGTTAGCCTGCTGAACTCGGCCCTACTATTGGCAAAGAATAAATGGGTGTTGTCTGGTTGCCTTTCCAGACAGCCAGGAAACCTCTGATCAGGGTTGTGTCTTCTTGTTGGTGTTGCTTGAGCTTTGTGAACGACTTTAAATGTTGTAGGGGTTAAGGGGAAGGCCATCTCCTGGCTCAGGTCGTTTTTGTCAGATTTTTTATCAGTTTGTAGATATAAACGGTGACTGCATACTAGCATACAGTTTGTTGTGCCACAAGGACTTGTCTTAGGCCCACTCTTTTTTCTTTCTATACATATGCTACCTGTATGTTGAATTTTTCATAAACATGGTATTAGCTTCCACTACTATGGTGAAGACACACGCCTGTATTTACATTTACATTTGACATGCTGATTAACATGTTTATCAATTTTGACAAGATAAAAAGTACTACTAACACTACAATTAGCTAGATAGAAGTAATCTTTCTGATTACACTGTAAACCTAATGTCCTTTCTGATACATTATGTGCAGCACAAAAAGAAATTGGTGTGATTATTGACCCTGGGCTTAAATTTGAATCTCATAAAGATAATATTACTAGGATAAGACATTTCCTAATTTGGAAATGTTGCTAAGAAAGAGAAATATAATTTAAAAAAGAAATATTATGTTGGTACAAGGTGCAAATGTATTTATTTGTCATATACACAGTATGATATGAAGTGAAATGCTTATACAAGTGGTGATGAACTAAAAAAAAAAAGTTTCATTATGAAATAAGATGATTTTTTTTTTTTTTTTTTACAAATTAGAAAAATATGGGACGAAAAACTTAAGCGGTAAAAAGAATTACAAATAATTTTAAAATGTACAAATAATGAAAAAAAAACAGGAAAGAAAAAAATGGAATATAAAAAATATTTTAAAAATGTAATAAAATACAGATGGGTTAAAGTGAAATGTAGAACCATGTCAGGTTACAGGCAAGACAATGTGCAGAATAATGTGTAAGGTCACAGTTCAAAGTTCACAGTTCTGTGGTGTGCAAATGTGCAAGTGTGCCAATGTAATGAGGTAGTGATGAGCAACATGGTGGGTAGTGAGGTTGTTTCTGAGAAAGCAGATCAAGCAGAGTGTTAAGTCCTGTGTGGTGTTGTGATTGAGAGTCCGTGCAGCCTGCTGGAAGAAGCTCCTCCTCACTCTCCATGTGTTGGCCCTCAGGGAGCGGAATCACCTTCCTGACCGCAACAGAGAGAACAGTCCATTGTTGGGGTGGCTGAGGTCCTTCATGATCTTCCTGGCCTTGGTTCAGCACCGCTTGTTGTAGATTGAGTGCAGGTCAGGGAGCTTGGTGCGAGCGATGCACTCAGCTAATCGCACCACCCTCTGTAGAGCTTGTCTGTAGAGCTGTTCTGCATAGTCCTGTTCCCGAACCAGGTTTCAATGTTTTCCGTCAGGATGCTCTCTATTGTGCAGGAGTAGAAGTTCCTAGGAAGTTCCTGCATGATGTGAACACTGAGGTATCTGAAGCTGTCCACTCTCTCCACTGGGCTCTCGTTAATGACGGGGTCTGGTACTTTCTCTTCTGCTTTGTGTTAAAGTTCACTATCAGCTCCTTTGTCATTCAGGAGTCTTTTCCAGGTAGGCCGTCTTGTCATTGTCAGAGATTAGGCCCACCACAAAGCTGTCGTCAGAAAACTTGGTAATGGTGGTGGAGTTGGTAGAAGCTACACAGTCAGTTAGTACAACAGGGGGCTCAGAATACAACCTTGGGGGTTTCCAATGCTGAGGGTGAGGGTAAAGTCTGCCCATTCTTACTGCCAGTGTGTCTGATTGTGAAGCATTGATGGAGTCTCTGGCAAGCCCCTCAAAGCACTTCATCACTACTAAAGTCAGGGCTACAGGGCGAGAATTGTTGAGGAAAGCAGGATGGGACCTGCTGAGTTTGGCTTTATCAACTGAAGGCCTCACCTTAACAGCCTCCCTCTCAGCCTGCAGATTAGGGCTCTGTTGCCTGCTAGAAAATAAACAGTTGCTGTCTTTTTATATGGAAGATATTAGAAGAGTTCACCTTGCATTACTCACCAAAACTGCAATCTCTGTTGGCCTTGTTCTCTTGCCTTCCTTCTACTGTATGCAGATTGTTGTCTATTTAACAAGAAGATAGCTCCTCTAATCTCTGGTAATCTCCGGTAGCCTTAATGTCCATCTGGTTTTTGTTATTAGTGTAACTTATTAGTGATTCATCAGGAAAGGGCAGAATTTCTTGAAAGGAAGTAATCTAGGAGCCAGACCATCACTGAAGCTCAGGACAAGAGAACGCGGTCGGCACACTCACTCATTATTGCTGGGGACCTGAAGCCTGTCCAAGGAGACTTAGGGCACAAGGCGGGGTACATCTTGAATGGGGTGTCAATCCATCACAAGGCACACAAGCACACACACACTCATTCACACACTATGTGCAATTTGGGAACGCCAATCAGCTTAATCTGCAAGTGCTTGGATTGTGGGAAGAAACAGTAGAACCTGGAGGAAACCCACCAAGCACATGACCTAGTGGTGCATGATTACTAATAAATTACTTTTATTAGTTATTTACAGACCAGGGCCAAAATCTAAATGTCTACAGGAATTTAAAGACTTAATCTCAAACCTGGTTATTTCTGTATAACTATGCAGAATACAAAATACACACATTAGTAGACCAATTAGAATCAACCGACATCCAACAGGTTGAACCAATTAAAGTAATTTCCTTTTCAAAATCACAGACTAGATAAAAGATTTCAGGACTCAATCCCCTGCCCATACGTTTCCTGTAATAGATACCACCAGAAAAAAATCAAAGCAATCAGTTGTCTCTAAAAAATAACTGGTTCTTCATTTAGCACTGGCTCTCAACGTGTCTATAACTATAGGCCAATGTCTAACCTCCCTTTCAGCACCAATATCCTAAGGTTGTAGCTCAGAAAGTAGGATTACACTTGAAAGGAAAAAAAAACATTCAGGAAACCTTTTAGACAGTATTGAGACAGTACTGGTTAAAGTGGTAAATAACTATTACTATTACTGGCCTCTAATTAATGATTTGTCTCTGTACTTGTGAAGATTGGTCTTGGTGAAGGTTTTGATTCCAGAGATGAAATATTCTTGATGGAATTACTAGGCTGGGGTATCATAAAAAACACTACTTATGGATTGTTTCTATAATTTCTTGATTTATGTTAGTTTATTCTAAAATATTTTCAAAGATTTTTAGGTTTTGTGTTTCTGTAATCCTACATGTATGTAATCATCTGTGATTCAGTCTTCATAAAACCTCATGAAAATACATTCATATTTTAAATAGAAAAGTGTTAGTTAGCATGGGTGAACGTAGGCCAGTACGGTGCAGTACTGCACACCACCAAAGATTTAGTGGTGGTACACGGTACTGTACAGAGCGGAGGGCAACTGCCTGCCAAAACTCACATTCAAAACCAGTCACGGTATCACTTTCAGCAAGAATACAAATGCAAGACCATTATGTCACCTTAAACAACACTTCTTAGTAATCGCTTTTAAATCTCTGATCCGTCCGTGTTGTGTTTTGATCTTTCATCACTGCTAGTTAATGTGAGGGTGAACTTCAGCCAACTCACTGACAGGTTCATGACTCAGCTCACTGCTTTGATCACAGCTTCTTACACAAATCCAACTTTTTTTTTTTTGTTCAAACTTTTTATTGTGTAGTCATCATTACAGATATAAATTTTAAGCGATTGTCCATTTTTAACAGTATAAACATGCAGAAAACAATAAAAACAAGCATCAAGTACAATCAAACATGAACTAACAACCACACCCCAAAAAAAATACAAATAGAAGACCCCCTAACTAAAAAATAAACAAACAAACAAACAAACAAACAAACAAAACTACACTAAACAGAAGGCAGAAAATTGAGTGATTTAAAATATGAAATAAAAGATTGCCATTTTTTAAGAAAGCCACACAAATCCAACTTTAACACCTGAACAAGTGCACCACACAGTCTGTGGAACAAGTGATTCCACACCCTACATACTGTAGCACACTATTTTTTTCATTTTATGCTATTTGGGATTCAGTCCCAGAAGAGTTAGATTGTTTTTTCTTGGTGACATTTAGTTACCTAATCCGATTCTAAAGTGAAATAAGGAGAAACTAGATTTACAGAACTGTCCATCACCTGTATGATTTATACTCCTAACCTTTTGATTACAGACAATAATTTAAAACCACCTTCACCATGGGTTTTAGTCATCATTAAGCAGTAACTATGCATGCTTGTTGGACTGTGGGAGGAAACCAGAGTGCTCCTGGGATAGGCTTCAGGCCCCTGGATAAAATAGTATAGACAATGGAACGATAAGGGATTTTGGTGTTAGCCTTTATGCTACAGCTGACCAAAATGGCTGAAAGATCCCTGATTGAGGCTGATGCTGTTTCCCACACGAATGTCAATCCAACATGGTCTCATACGAAGTGAAAGCAATGTGTACAAATAATGTGCCTGAAAAGTTAATCTGTTTAACAGAACCTGTCTGAGCTTAAGTGTTGGGATTCTATTTCGAATTCAGCCTTGGCTGGATGGAAAGCAGATGCTTTTTGTGCAGGACTATTTCCATTTATCTAGTGTTTTACAAATGGATAAGAGTTTGTTTACTGATTACGTAACTTTTCCTGTTTTTTTCCGCTCTGATTCACTGTGTATCTAAACCCACTTTCTTTTTCTGAGAGTGATTAGAAACGGAAATCTGGACTGTCTGCCTTAGTTTGGCCTCCAAATATAGATCTTCATGGTTAATATTGATTCTTTGCAACTTTCTCAAAGTAACATATTAAACACTTCTGAATGATGTAATAATGGATGGCTTTTATGTAAAAAAAAAAGTTTTATAAATAGCTTCTTGTAATAAAAGATGAATATGTTTCAGTAGCAGCACATCCTTACGTCTTTAATAGCTCTTGTACAACACTCACTCACTCTCTACAGGGTTGCAGGAGGCCTGGAGTCCATCCCAGGAGACTTGGGGCACAAGGTGGGGTACACTCTGTACAGGGTGCCAATTCAACACAAGCACACACACACACACACACTCACACTATAGGCAATTAGCTGACCCTGCATGTCTTTGACTGTTGGAAGAAACCAGACTAACCGGAGGAAACCCACCAAGCACAGGGAGAGCGTTTAAACTCCACACACACAGACCCAAAGGTTCTCTTGTCCCTGGAAGTGCGAGGTCATGGTGCCACCGTCTTGTAAAACACCAATTTGCCAATTGTTTAATTGGTTAAAATTGGTTGAATTCCTTTATAGTTCAATTTATTCATGTAGAAAATCTGCAAGGCAAGTTCCTGTAATCACCTACTTTATAGCAGCTACAAACCGTCTTTTGCATACTCTCTCCTCTATCTACAAATCTCTTGTTGAAGTCCTTTTTGAAACAAGATTTTATAATTTCCTCCTTTCCCTTATTATTATTCCCTAATTCCCTTAAATATTATTATTATTATTATTATTATTATTATTATTATTATTATTATTATTATTATTATTAACATCCTTATCACCTAATTACAAGTCTCAACCTGATTGTTTTTTGGATGTGTGTGTGTGTGTATTCTGGGTGTGTTGGAAAACCCTACTTCATCTTCCTGGTTGTGTTTATAACAACCAAACACCCAAAGCCATATCTGCCTCATGGCACGCAAACAAAAGCATGAGTCTGCTGGTTCTTGCTCTTACCTGTTCGCTGTGCGAGGCTATTTTTGCAAGGTGCCCTAAAAAAAACAAACAGATAGTCATGGAACATTACCCATCTGCTACAGCCATCATGCTCACTCACCCACTCACTCACTCACTGAGGTCATGACTAAATGCATGAGGCACCCAGACACCGAATAGGATGATCCACTTAAGAAATGAGACGGATCCTGAAAGAGGAGTGTATAAACGTGCGACACACTGAATCTTGCTTGTGAAGATAACCAGGCATTTTGTTACATGGATTATTTTTTTTTACAATGTACATAATGGCCTGACATTCCTGAATGATGCAATTGTGGCTCGACATTACTACTCATCAGCTGATCAGAGAGAGACAGTGTCAGATGACTCGGGAACTTGGCCGGGTCAGTTTACAAATGCTACACTGACAGGCACGCTGCTGCTTACGTTGTGTTTGAATAGCAATACTGTACACATTACATTTGAAGGACGCTGGACGTAACACTTTATTTGAAGGGCTTTCACAATGTTTCACATGCACGGCATGAATCTTTTTTATAACAGAAAACTGACTGATTTAGGAGGGTTCAGTTAATATATCGCTTTGTGTATAACGAAATGTAAACTATACATTTAAAACCATTGTCTATTTATTTATATATATCATTTATTTATATATATATATATATATATATATATATATCATTTATTTATTTAATTTTTTTTTTTATTTTTTTTTTTTTACATCTGACAACGCGGCTTTTAAACAGTTAACTAACATGTACGACATTCCTTTAGATATTTGCAGCACAATGACTCACGCTCACTCACGTTCAGTTTATCCAGGGCAGGGTTCGGCTGGATCTAAAGCTTATCCTAGGAACATCCTGGATGCAACGTCACTTCATCACAAGCCAACGTGTGCACAAACATTAACATGTAGGGGCAATTTAGAGGCACTAATTCGCCAACCAGCAGGGATTTTGAAAAAACCCTGGAAAATCCAAAGGAAACCCAGGCGGACCCTGGAAAACCATGTTCTCAAGTTTTAACCCTCCTGGCAGACGTAATTAAGTTTTGAACTGAAATTTCCTGGTCTTCAATGTAATTCGGGGCACAGTGACACTAGCAGCTTGTCCATGGGGGACAGAACCCTACTATAGTTAATAACCACACAACAGATTTGAGAAATTGACTCTAACCAGTCTGTCTACCGCCGTGTACTGGATTTGGGAATGGTAGGCAACCCAGGCAAGTAGAAGTGAAACATGTAGAGAAACTCTACACAGGCAGTAACCCGAGCTTTGCAGAATTGAACTGGAAACCCTGGAGCTTTAGAGCAGAAATACTACCTGCTGTGCCACCAGCTTAGGGACTTTGTTAATAAAAAGACCATTCTTAACACCGGCATTGGGCAAAGATAGAAAGGTTAATACCAGAATATCCAAAACAAAAGCAAATATCCTGGCAAGAAAATCTAAAACAGTGTTCCCAGGCTGTGGTTCAAAAAGAGGTATCAGGTGATCAAAGTCAAAGATCAAAATAGCAATGCATGTGAACAAATATTTGTAAAGACATATCAGCGCACACCGAGTGTTCCTAGCTATAACATGACATGACATAACATAAAGCCCAATATAGTGTAGGTTCCCCTTGTGCCACTGGGGCAGCTCTGGCCCCTCAGGGCATGACTCTAAAAGAAGTCTGGGGGTGTGCTGTGGTGTCGCATCAGAATGTTGGCAGAGAGCCTTTTGGCTGCTGCAGGTCGCTGGGTGAGGCCTCTGTGGACCAGAATTCTTTGTCCGGCATATCCCATGAGCGCTTGATCGGACAGGGATCCAGTGAGTTTGGAAGCTTGTTCAGTGGGCTTGGGCTCCTTGCCTGCTGAACCCATGCACCATGGGCTGTGGTGCACTGGGAGTTCTGGTGACTTTCTATTGTGGCCAGTATTGACTTTTGTTCTGCACTGGTTTTTTGACTACATTAAGGAGGGTAAGCTGTGCTAAGAAGTGGAGTCTCTAGCCTGTGCTGCTGATTCGCCAACATCAGATTCCAATCTCCAATTTTGAGCTCAACCTCTAAAGAGAACACAGACATAAAAATTAACTCTCCAGCATATCTATCTATCTATCTATCTATCTATCTATCTATCTATCTATCTATCTATCTATCTATCTATCTGTCTATCTGTCTATCTATCTATCTATCTATCTATCTGTATATCTATCTATCTATCTATCTATCTATCTGTCTGTATATCTGTCTATCTATCTATCTATCTATCTATCTATCTATCTATCTATCTATCTATCTATCTATATATATATAAAAGAAAGGTTTTGTCTGTACATTGGTACAATGATTGACTTTGGCTTTCAATGATATCTTTATGTTTCATACTTAGTTTCAAAATTGTCTGTCTATATGTCTTTCTATATATCATAACATCATGCAAAACAGAATTTTATGAAATTGTGCCAGTCCTTCAGTCAGATTAACCTGTGCCATAAAATTGTGGCCGTGTCTTAAATCGACCTCTGGATAGAATCTAATTCAACGTTTGCAATATTTAGATATCTCCCTGAAGATTAACCTGCACCATTTGTGAAATCAAAATCTTGAGCTGATCAGCACATTTTTAGCTTTAACCTTTAACCTCTTTCTACAAACATTTCACCCAGCAACAGTGAGTACTCATTTATAGCAATATATTTTTAAAAAAATTAATTTGGTGACCTTGACACTTTATAAAAAACTTAATCCTGGTCTTGGTGACTGATTCAGACTGGCGGATTATTTTATGAATCCATGATATAATAGGATTTTTACCTTATCTGTTCCTTCAATAGGAAACAGAACATGTGGATATACTTTACAGAATAACTGTCATCACTAAACTTCCTAAGACATAAACGATTTATTTTACCTCTGGAGATTTTGCTACATGGGAATACCCTTTAATGGCCTTTTCTCCACATGAACCACAGAGTCGAATGTAATTCTGGAAGTTCCTAAGTCAGGCAGTCCCCCATTCCTCCTCCCTCGCATGCATATTTTTTCCATGGTGGCAGTGGAAAGTCGCGTGACCGCGTGACTCTGCCGCTAGTCACTTATTAATCCTGACTGACAACCAGTCGAGACGTCATCTCCCTCCTGCCGTACACACACATGGATTTAGATGCTTTGCTTTTCACTTGTACACTTCAGTAACACTTGCACTGGTAACATTTTCCAAGGGTTAATGGAGACCTTCAACCAGAGCTCTGTAGATACGCTTTCTCCATGTGTCTCCAGTGTGATTTTATGATGCTTGGTTGGGTATGAAAGGCAGAGTTTTAGTTTAGTTTGCAGTATGGGAGTGTTGTCTCAGCTGCAGTTCTAATAGATGTGCTTTCAAATACCCTCTAAAGAGCATAACAGCAAATGAGTCACTTCCTGTAATGTCAAGGTTGGTGACAGGTTTGAGTGGATCGTGTATACATAAAATACATTTTGTGCTTCTTTATACTCTTAGGTTGGTGATGGGGTGTTTTGGACCAAATGGTATTTATGTCGGAACCAATTCATTTCTATGGGTTCCTTTAGTTCATGCACATTTTATTGTCTTTAATTGTTGCCGAAGGACATAAAATAATTTGTAAAACTTTGAATTTGGGCTTCATCATTGTGAAGTGGAAGATGTTTGGAACTACTAGGACTCTTTTGAACTCTGGGCTAAAAGCATTTTGATAGGAAGCTGACCAAGAGCCCACTGACCACTCTAACAGAGCTTTAGAAGCTTTCTGTAGAGACTTGTCAACCCATTGGAAGGTTCAATGTCCCAAGACACCATACTTTATGTCACGTATTATAGTTCTCCCTGTGAACAAAACAGCTGGTGTGCAAATTAACTGAAAAGCTAGTGAAAAACTGGCTATGTGATAATAGTCTTTAGCTCCTGGAGACATGGCCTGGACCATCTCCAGACCTAAACCTAATAGAAAATTGTTGGACAATGGTGAAAAAGGCAGTGGCACTAAAGTAACCATCTTCTGGACATGATCTTTAGGAAGCAATCAAGCAGGCATGGATTGAACAAGTGTGACCAGAGTATTGAACAGTGGCGGCCGGTCAATACGGGGCGCAGGGGCGCCGCCCCCCTTAAAGTTAGGCAGAGAAGAATGCTCCATTAACATGTAATTATTTCACATAATAATTATTTATTTTAATAATGAAATAAAGTCATTTAGTCACAATATTCCGCTGTATTTCCTAATATTATTTATTTACAATTAAAAAAAAATTGAAACTGTATTACGTTCATTTGTGTTCATGTACGCGGCGCCAGACAAACGAGTGCCTATGTAGGCGCGTAAATTTTTGAAAAGCATGTGACTTGAGGCTGAGCTCTGATTGGATTTTTTCAAATCTTCCCACTTTTGTTCTTAGCGAATCAATATTGTTTTTAAATATTCGGGCTCATGTGATTGGACCATTCTCAACGAGTCTTATTAACGGGCAGCACGTTGTTAACTAACAGCAGGTTGTTAGTTAATGTATTGAATAGTGATTGATACGGTGGCTGTGAAGTGCAAAACAACTTAACAAAACCGAAAAAAAATAACATTCAAAGACAAAATAACAAATTAAAAACCAAATTAACAAATCTGAAAACTAAATAACAAATTAAAAACCAAATTAACAAATCCGAAAACAAAATAACAAAACCCGAAACTAATTGTTAATTTGGTTTTGTATTTGTTATTTTATTTTCGGATTTGTTGTTTTATTTTGGGTTTTGTTGTTTTATTTTGGGTTTTGTTCATTTGTATTGCACTACTCTGCCAGTCAGATACGAACCGGAAAAAGTAGGGATAGTTTGCAAATTAAATTCTTACCGCTGATTGGACGAGACACCTGTCACTCAAGATAAACAGGAAGTAGGAAATTGTGTCTCTCTCTACTTTGTTTCTTGTGTGTTCTGATTCATTTTAAAACAAATTTTTTTCGGTGTGCAAAACTAAGAAAATAATTAAATTTTTCATTAGAAAACAAGGAAATTTAATTTATCCAACTTTGAGGACGGACATTCGTATGCCGTTATTTTGGATATGCTGATGATATCACGGTATAAAGATTAGTTTGCGAACTGCTGTGTCTCTTTTAAAAGAAGAAAAAAAAATCCACAAGAACTGCAAAAATTTGGCAGAACGCCATATTTGAACCCACAATAAGGACAGTACATGTTTGCACATTCACACACACACACACGAATCTACCGCCGCTACAGGACTTCCTGTATATCTTGAGTGACAGATGTCTCGTCCAATCAGCGGTAAGAATTTAATTCGCAAACTATACCTACCTTTTCCGGTTCGTTTCTGAACGGCCCTGAGGTGCAAACCAGATTAACAAAACCGAACACTAAATAGCAAATTCAAAATAGCAAAACCGAAAACAAATTAACAAAACGCAAAACAAAATAACAAATTAGTTTTGGGTTTTGTTATTTTGATTTGGGTTTTGTTATTTTGTTTTTGAATCTGTTGTTTTGTTTTGGGTTTTGTTATTGTGGTTTTTAATTTGTTATTTTGTTTTCATTTTGTTAAGTTGTTTTGCAATTCTCGGCCACCGTACAAGCGGAGCTACTGACTGGATGCGATGTGAGTCATGCCTTTATTTTATACTAGTAGTAATGATGCTTAATCACCTGATGAATGGCTATTTACAGGAGATTACTAAAAGTTACATTTTTATTTAGTTTGCCAACTCTGGTATTGAAGATGTCATTGACATGCTACTGTATCATTCCTACTGTACAGCGAAGCGTGGTGGTGAGAGCATCATTCTATGGGGGTGCATCTCAGAGACAGGCATGGGGAGTCTTATCATTTCTTCTACTACTACTGAAAATAATATTAATAATAATAATAACCTTAAAGTTGTTTCACCATATTATCTTTTGAAATCATTTTGCATTAGGATTTATGAGTTTACTTGCACTGCTGTTTTTGTGCTCTACTAATCAGACCTCTTTTTGTATAGATTCATTATCAAGGGGTCAGGTTTATGACCATAGTCCTCTGTAGTCTGAATTTGTACTTCATAGTTTCTTGGTCATTCCTGGAGGAATTGATCTTCTTTATTTTCTTTATGTGAATCAAAAATCTTTTTAAGTTAAAAAACTTAAAAGTTAGCTTGCTAGTGTGGATTTAGGTTTTGCATCACGGTCTCGTCAAAGTATCCATCTATGGTCATTTCTTAACATATTAATATAGACAAGATGGTTTAATGTAATATTCTCAGTATAGAATTTCGGAAGCGCCAAATCATTACGGATCGATTAGTGTTTATGGCCATAAAGTTTGAGTTTTGTCTCATTGGATTATAAATCACAATCCCAGTTTTAGTATCATGTAAAGTGCAGATGCTCTATTTTGTGCTATGCCTCCAAAGAGAGTTGTGTTATGGAGGTAGTATCTAGTAGTTTTAGCATTTTTAGCAATTCTGAAATGCCGAGCGTTAAGCCCCTGTGGGGCGGGAGGGTTACTAGGTGACTTGAAAATACACACAATGGTCTCAGCCTTTTAAACTTTTTATCACGGCCCTAAGGGTTTGTGTATTTTTATGTGGCCTAAATGTCGAGGAAACAGGAAATAGGTTAATAGAGACTGAGGGGAAATTTTGTAACCTTTTTTTTTTTTTTTTTAAAGATGTCACCTATTTGCACGTACATTTAATATTTTTACAAATATATTTGGCATGTATTCTTTAAAAGATAAGCTTCTTTAATAACTTGTTTTTCTATTAGGGGAAAATGTTGAAATAAGTAGGAATATTGAATCACTTCCACTCACATGGTTTCTTTTTTATAATACTGTAATTGTTAATATAATACTTAACAGTTCTTTTTTTTCTGGAAGTACCATCACTTTTCTTGTTAACATATTTCTGCACATATATATATATATATATATATATATATATATATATATATATATATATATATATATGAGAGAGAGAGAGAGAGACAGTGTGTATATATCTATATATTTATATATATATATTGAACAGATCTGCTGACATTGAGACTAAAAGAAACTGAGACATTGTACGTTATCTTACTACAGCAAAATGTTTTATTTCACACAAAATGTAGAACATTGTAAAGTAGAAAACACTGTAACTAAACGAAGGCATTTTCTTCATGGATGCTCTCATTTTCACGTGTGAAGATAAATAACTTCTTTTCACATACAAATGCTTAAATACAAGACTTAAATAGTTAAACTAATAATAATAATAATAATAATATTTACAAAGTGTACATACACATGAGAGTTACGTTTCACATATTTAACACATAATCTACTTAACACACATCAAGGTTCCATAAATTAGGTACATCACTTTAAAGTTCAAGTTCAGACATTCCTGCGATAAAGTGCTTCGTGTTTTTGGTTCAAATACCAACTGACCTTAATGCAATACAGTGAAACATACAAGCACGAGTGTGACTGTGTCCTGGACCTAACAGCTTCGCTCAAAGTCCTGCAGTTTCAGGGCAAAGGTCCTCAAAATACGCAGCTATGACGGGCACGCTGTTTTCGCACAAACTCAAAAAAAAGTCTGTTTGCGTGTTAGGAATGATCGACGTCAGGCGGTGACCCGGCGGGTTACGCCGAACCTCCACGGCACGCCGATTCTCACAGCTAGATGTCTACGTTAAATAAACACACAACTTAACAAACAAAACCCAAAGAGCAAAACTACGTAAAACAGGCTGGGGCGGATTAAAGAACACGGATTGGCTCGGTTATTTGTTTGTTTGTTTGTTTGTTTTAAATAATCTACAGATTGACCAGTTCTTCTGCGTTTTTAAAAGCATTTTAATGATCAAGAGTAAGCTCGATTACAGCAGAGTGAGCAGTGTTCGTGTTCAAAGAGCCTTAAAACACACATTCAGGATTACATAAAGCTGCTAGAATGATCATGAAGCCCTTCCTTTTAAATATACACTTAAATATTACAGGTTGATTGGTGATAAGAAAAAAAACAAAACAAAAAAAAAACAGTAAAATACAGTGTGATGCAAATCAAGAAATTTAAATAAATGTCAAGTATTGTCAGGTTTTAAGTAGATTGTCGGCTTTTAGGAATGATCGCAGATAATGGATTTAAAAAAAAAAGAAACAAAAAAAAAAACACAATGTAAACAAATTACTTTATCTGAATGGTAGAATAGAAACGATTATGATTAGAGAAGTTAAATAGGTTTTTCAACAGCGCACAAACGTGGTCTGATCGGATTGAATTCGTCAGCAGGATACTTCACGTCATGTCGTTTTTTTTGGCTTTTGAGATCGCTTTGGTTATTTTAACACGGACATAACAACAGGCCATTTGCAAGTCTGGTCTATTTATTCCTGAAAGGCACAGACAGGGTAATTCTGGGGTGAACACCAGGTTGAGACACAATCATTATGCGGAAAAAAATAGAGGAGAATTAAAATACACATAACGAGTGTTTAGAGCATTTCTAGGGCATTTCTTTCCAGCGCCGGTAGCCTTATAATTAGGGCTAAAAGAGATCTGCTTGTGTTTTATCTACCTGGCTATGCACGAGACGCGGCCTTCACTTTTTTTTTTTTCCATCATTACGCTGTTTTTTTTTTTTTAAGGAACCATTCATTCCAATAGTGCATTACTGATGACATCATCACGGGCGAGTTTGATTGGTGTCTCTCCAAACGTGCATGTTTTAATTTACTGTTAATCGCTTGGGATGAAGCCAGTGTTTGTTTATGGCAGCGAGCTAAGCAGAGTTCCAGTAGAAAAGAAACGAAGGGATTATTACATAACATTAAACTACGCTAAACAGTGCTCGAGGTTTTATCGTCATTATAGAATTCATGAGCGTTTTAAACTAATCTCAATCCAAAAAGAATAAAACTCAGTGATAATACTCTGTGTTTCATAAATAATACTTAGCGGGGACAAGCGATTGCCCATGATTTATGCAGGACAATGGAATCAGGATAAGGTGAAATCATCTTAGGTTTTTTTTTCCTCTCAAATCAAATTTCTTTTCTGAGGGTATAAAGCGAGCAATGAGACATGTGAGGTTCTTGATGAGGTGTACTGAAACTCAAAAGGACAAGATCTCTTCTACTCCACTACTATGAGAAAAGGTGCACTTGTTGCTTTTAGAAGAGATCAAAGTTCATCAGAAGTCCTCATATGTCATGCTCCCGAATCAAGTTAAGAACTTTACGTAAGGTCTTCATGTTCCTCGATGGTAAGAGTTCACTTAGCATCCTAGGCAAGATGCAAAAATCCATATGGGAGGGATGAAAGGGATTATGATATCAAAAAGTCAATTCAATAATTAGAGGCCAAAGTCATGGAAAGTCCTCGTTTCCCCCCCCCCCCCCCCCGTTAAAAAGGGGGAGGAGAAAAAAACATTATAGCCGCGTATGTCAGTAACATCAGATCCTTTCTTCTTCTTCTAAAAAAAGGCACTTTCGTTTATGCATCATGAAAGCACAAAGCATAAGAGGAAAAAAAGGGAAAATTGGACAAGAATCTAAGACTATTAGCAAAAATAGAGATCGGATGCAAGTTGAGCTGTTTTGCCGGGGTTTCCGTTTAGGCTGGAGACTCTCTCGTGATCATCCATAGCTATGTGGGCTATGTGGGCTTATAGGAGCTGACTCTTCACGTCCGTTCTGCCCGACCAGCTGGAAGAGGCGATGACTGAGCTTCTGTACCTGGCATGTGCCCAAGACACACTCCACACGCATCAGCTGGCCACGGGGGTGGTGACGACTACGGACGTAGGGGCTCCGGCGAACTCTGAGGTTCGGCTCAGCTTCTTGCATGGCAGAATCGACAGTTGGGTCAGGCACGCTTGCCGGCTCTTGAGAGGATGAAGGGTGGTTTTTAAAGAGTAAGGCTCTCCATAACGCCGTTCTGTCCAGACGTACAGCTGGCGCATTAGTGACATCATCAGAGGATGGATCAGAGTCTGGGAAGGCAATACTTCCTTCTTTCAGCTGATGCAAGATTGTCTTGAAGTCCAGCCTGCAAAACAGAGAAACAGGAAAGTGTTGAGCTTCCTTCTACACATGATAAGCCCAATGCGTATTGTTTGAGGAAATATAGTAATTGCTGGTTTTTCCAAGAAGCAACCTGTGCACACAAGTAATATTGAAGTAATAAAATCATGCGCCTTCCTGGTTTACTGCACTATGTAAAGTTAGATAGAGTCTGTAAATATTGATCACTTGATACCGTCCATCATTATATACATTATTACAGCTACCAAGTGTACATTGCGGAGAAAAACGCTAAAAATAGCTCACGTTCTTAGGAGTGTTTTGGCTCTCCCGGACAGATTGTACTGTACAGTAAACACAGAAATTTCTAGCGCCATCTGCGCACCATCCATTACAGAATGTTTGCACAGGTTCCTTTCTACATTAGGTCTTACTCTTAGAGATCAGAAAAACAAACAGTTTTAATCTCTGCTACCTGACGCTGACCATTTAAACCTCTTTGTCCAACATTACGCGTACAGCAAAAAACGTCCAGTTTCCTGAACCGATCGAGTTCCTCAGCACCAGATCTTACAGGTTTTATACGATTACGAAGCTCATGTGGCTGTGCTTAGGTCCGTTTTGAGCTTGATTCAAAGAGTATGTGGCTTCAATCGAGAAGCTTAACATCTAATCCTCTCATCAACCAGAAACACCATTAACACTCATCAATGTTTGCTAAATCCCTAAAAGTCTTGGTTTAGACCAAGAAAGGCTTCTGAACACGAGATGATTCTTCATCCACTTATGAAGACTTAAGGTAAGCTTTCTGGACAGAAAACATCTCCAGAGTGCTAATAAGCTTCGCTGATTGTAGACTAGAACTTGCCAGCCATTTCTAGTTGGCATCCAGAGGTTTGTTGGCCCTCAAGAAGCATATGGTATATACTTAAACTCATAATTTTACTTTAACGAGAAAACTATATTCAGAACTGCTTTGTCTTAGAATTTGACCTCTTGAAATAATTTCAAACGCAGCACAGCTTCTGGCGTCTAAGTAGCATTTTTTTCTGCTACATAAAATATTCTTAATTACCAGTAGGCGTGATTAAAAGTTCTGGTACATTTCTGCTTTGTACATGCGTTCAGTGAAGAAAATAACCACCTACACCCTAGAAACCCTATCCAGCTAGAACATTTGCCCCAAGAGAGAAACAGTAGATGATGCCTTTCATGTACAAAATTGGGAACATACTTCACTTCTCTCACGTCCTATTTCTGTTCGTTTCTTTTGACCAGCAGTTGTTAGGCACATGCGTCGACACGAACGACGCCCCCTTTTCATTGTTGCCAATGACTACTCAATTTACGTCCAGCCTGGTGTTGGAAATCCGCTGGGAATCTACTGCCTGGCATGCACAATGACTCATGAAAATAATGAAAATAATGAAAGTGAGGATAAGTAGCCAGTAATAAACCCCCTCCGTCTTTTAGACGCTTCTTTAAAAGATGGAAACTCGCGTCCACCGAGCAATGATCTATAGCCTATGGAGCGATTGATGTTCTTGTAGTTATTTTTAACTAAGGTATAGATTGTTTATACTGAGGCTGTGAATTAAGCTTCTTGAGAGATTATAGGCATTTACTACACATAACCTGCCCAACAAATGGTTTCCATGGAAACCTATAGTGCAAAATAAAAACAAGATCTTAAACTATGGTCAAGGGATTAGGATTTGGCCTTGTTCCTTCTGAGCAGAAATGTTTCTTTAGTTCCTACATGTTTTTAATCTAAAAAAAAAAGTTTCCTTTCCTGGAACAGTGTAATAAGGTATAATGTAAGGTAGGTATAACGAAGCATGAAGGTACCATCACTGTTTAGCGCTATGAAGTGTCTCCTGACAGAGATGGGTTTTTCTACACTGCTTGGTGAAAATCTCATTTCCTGCCAGGTCTTGGAGCATGATTCATTTTTGGATTTCAGCTTCACTGGAGACATACAATAACCTAGACTATATTTTAAACCTAGACACCCACTAGAGTAGCTGAACTGAAAAAAGCAACGGAAACATGAAACTCCGCCACTTTCATGAGTTGAAGATTTATAATCAAGAGGCCCACATGTGTTACCTGGTTCCCCAAAGCAAACCAAGACCTCGGAGAGCCAGGTTAATCCGTCTAAATATACTGCAGCAAGCCATTCGCTTCACCTCCACCCCCCCCCCCCCCAACGGGGTACAGTACACTTATTGTTTGGAAGGAGACAGAAATAAATTGGTGAAAGGTGAACTGAGGCGAATTGAGACACAGGATTGAGGAGTTTATATACTATACACATTAAGAATCGAGACCATATTGCTATCGGCAATCGAGTTTCTGGAAACCCGTCCTGCGGGTGAGAGCGAAGAAGGTGGAATGTAAATCTTAGCCGCTAATCCACACTGGAATTCTCCCTGACTGCAGAATATTTAGTCTGCGTGCTCGTCTGGGCCTGATTCTTGCTACTGGAAAAATGTTCAGACACCGGAGTAATCAGTTTAAAACCAGATTTAGACTGTAGGAGCGGATCTGTGGCCTGTTTTCAGGTAAGTCTAAGATTAGCAATGCGTTCATGCTACAGTATGTAGCGCTACTGAACAAACACTGCGACAACTGTACTGCGGCACGGTAAGATGTTTGGCCACAAGATAAACAATACCTTTGACCTCTTGTAAAAATAAAACCATGAATAAATATTGATCTTTTGTTATTTGTTCAAATACTTAATGAATTTAAGGCTCTTTTCTCCACACGTAGCACTCCTACGCAATATGAAAATGTGATGTATCCAACCGCAGACAGTCCTGTGTCAATCACAGCCAGCGGCAAGGTCCACATCGGATGTGCTTCAGACATGGCGGGCGGTCTTTTACCGCAAAAAGAGCTATATGCGATTCTCTAAAACAAGACGCTTCCCTGCACCGCTTCCAAAATTCACTTTCAACTTGCTGCTTGCTTCCAGCTTCCAAATATTACAGTGCCAACAAAACCTCAAGATGTCGAGTCAGGCAAACATTTCTGGGGTTTTTTTTTTTTTGAAAACATGATGCAAAGTAGATTACATACAGTATATGCATGTATACAGGTCTAAAACAGTATTAGTTGATTATCCCAATCAAAAATCTCTTAAATCATGGCTGAAGTACGACTGACCTGTGACTAAAGAAAATTAAACTAATGGCATTCAGTTTAAATATTGATCATAGAAAACTGTGTTGCATATTTAGAAACATTCTTAAAAGTGACCCTGTGATAATAAAACATTTATAAGAGAGTTTATGTCCCATTATTGTAATACGATGTGGATAGCTATACTGTGAGTGTAGCTACCATATTTGTACATCCTAAGGTGCCACCTACTGGTGGCTTTATGACAAGCGCCATCGAATAAAAATCTAATCGCAATATGAACCTGTACAGTTACTTAATCGAAATGTGATTTTTCTTTTATCAAATCGTGCAGCAGTTTGGCGTCAAAAGACCATGTTTCCATTCTGTTTTGTAACTTTTTGTGACTAAAAAAGTTCCAATAACAATAATACAACTGCCAATAATTTTAGATGTAAAAACAACATGAAAAACAGAAACAGCTGGCCCTTAAAAAACATCTTTCAGCAACGTCAGTTGAAGGTGAATTCTGGGAAACGTCCTTGCCCACCTTACGTTCAGCACATGAACGGAACATTCAGTCTCTCCTTAACGGTACATGTTGTTTGCTAACAATTAAGTCAGTGAAGCACATAGTTTTAAACACGAGCTTTCCTCCTTCAGTGCATCATGGGAACATACAGATCAGAAAGTTGTTGCTCTTCACTGTGCACCTGTTCCAAGTAAACACTCCATTTCTTCGTGACCTGATTAACGCTTTCTCTCTCTCTATCCTGTACACGAGTGCAGAAGGTCTGAAGCTTATTCCAGGGAACTTGGGGCACAAGGCAGGGTACAGCCTAAGATGGGGTGCCAAATGGAGCAACACACCAAGCACGGAGAAAACGAAAGTCCCAAGGCAGATATTGAACTCTCAGCCCAGCAGGTGCTAGACCACAGCGCTTTACTGCTACGCCACCGAGCCACCAACCTGACTCAAACTGTCAGATAAAATTTTTTGCCTGCTTCATGAGTGTACTGAATTTTGATCAACTGCACACATTGTAATAAAAATTAATTTCGAGTTACTTGTAGACCTTTTAGATCAGACAGGTTGTCTCTAATGTCTGCTATGCATGGTGTTTCCGGTACAAGGACAAAAAGCCACTGGGGTAAAGTGCCTCTTAGTACATGCACTATTTATGCCCACTCACAACGGAAGGATAACCGTGATGACTCGCCAAACCACAAACATTGAAGAAGCTTGTAATTTGCTCAGGATGGGTTAAAATTGCCCTTAAAACAGCAACAAGTGGATCCAGGCACATGTCCAACATCCCACTCAGCCAGGAGAGGGCACACTGACACTGCACAATCCTGGCCAACATATTTGAAAGACGCTCAAAACCGTGCGGACAAAACGGCAATACCCATATTCGGTCATAAGTCACATCCGTAAAAACAAACCCTATTTTACTTTTGATTGACCTCCAAGTTGGAAACATGAACTGTATTGGAAAGGGCACTTTGTCAGGAACTTCAACTTTTCCTATTAAACTCAATTCTGTGTAAAAGTTTGCATCCCTGGTTATTTCTGATTGGGGAAAAAAAATTGTTCTGATATTTCCCAATTTATGAATCAAATGTGGAAATTTCTGCAATGGAGCAATAGTTCAAAAGGTAAACGAGGCAAACAAAAAACGATCTGAAGAAGAAATCACATGACCTTTCTGTTAGAGTTAAACCAGATATGTCATGAAGAATGGGTAAATAACTGCCAAACAGTTGGGGGGAGATATAACAGATACTCTTTCAGAAAAAATAGTACTAAACAGGAATGTTTCTTGACATGCAGCTGTACCCTCAATCTTATGTAAGTTCAATGTGGATCTTTATTTGATTTAAATGACCTTTAATATGATTTCAAGGCACATCAATGGGATGTGGTTTGTTTTTAGACCTTGTAGGTAAACGGGACATGATAAAGTGGTAGCCCTGAGGGCAACAAGGGAAGGCACTTTTGATAAGAAAGAATAATGCATATGACACAATATAGGCTGTAAAAGTTTGAGATAAAATTAGGATGCATAAGGTAATTGATATAATTTTGCGCATCACATCACTGAAACAATCTCAAAACAGAACTCGAGGATTTCCTTGATTCCCTTGTTGGTTTAGTCTGGTGCATGCTCTTGCGTGTACACAGCAGACTTGGCAGAGCAGCCAAATGACAAAACCAGTCTGTGCACCAGTGTAGATGAGAAGTGAAGAGAAACAAAAAAGCACTTAGATGATAAGATTAACTGACCAGAGATAGTCGAGCTTTTTCTCAAAGCCATCGTTTGACCTTGAACAACTTTTTTTTCGAGCTGACGCATGTGGTTATCACCATGCAGCGTGTGTTAGACTCTTTGTCTGGCTCATATTGCTCTCTGAGTGATATGCATCTCTTTCACAATATCGATGAAGCATATGTATTATTTTAATATACAGATCAAGAGAGAAGAGGAACTGCCTAATTATGTATAATAATGCAAAAAAAATACCTAATAAAATAATAGGCTGGCTTTCCATGACGTTGGTATTCACTACTCCCTGAAACACAATGTTAAGCTTTCTGAGAGGGTATTAAGCTCTAACACTCCTTATCAGAGGGGTGGTTATCTCAAGTGTACACATTTTATACTTTTAGTACACATCTTGTATCTAAAAAGGTGCTTGCATATCTTTAAATACTTTGTCTAAATATTATTCCAAATTTTAATACAATACTATATTATGTCCAGTTAAATGGCGATCCTGGACGTGTGTGATTAATGAGTTAGATGACGTGACAATTTATAAAAGCTTTTCCATATAGGCACGAGCCAATTACTGGCTCTTGGCGCGAGGAGTGCGCGCGTTTCCACCGGCACGTCTGCCTCTCCCGGTGACCTTGTTCATTCAGCCGCTATCTGCGCGCTCTCACACACGCGCGCGCACACACACACACACACACACAAGTATGGAAACGCTCTTCTTTACTTGGATACAAGTTTGGACACGTTGCGCGCGCGCGAAAGAGAGAGAGAGGCTCGAAATTTGGATAATCAGACACAGATAGCGGCTTATCAGTCTTTCCAGATTAGATATCAGTCCAGAAAGTGTAAACAGATTTAATATATTTTGATTAATAAATATATATATAGTCAGCTGCGCGCGCTCAGACTGTAATAAAAAAAAAGTTGCGCAACATATAGTGCGCGTATAAATAATTCGTCTCCATGGATACTGCACTGTTTTTTTTTTTAATGCATGATGTTGCTTTGGGCGCATCTTTATTAATGCATACTAGTTGCATGTAAAATAAATAAATAAATAAATGAATGAATGAAGAAAGGGACTCTTCCTACCTGTTGGCCACCGGGAGCGCGTAAATTTGGAGGCACAGGAGGCTGATGCAATACAGGGTGAGAGAGAGAGAAAGTGAGCGCATCGTGGACGAAGCTCCTTTACACACACCCCTGGGGTAGGACAGGACACACCACCTGGACAAAATTGGTAGGGACTCCCGGGATGTTCCCAAAATAAAGATCCGGCCTGAAATGGCTTGGCTTTTATGAGTGCTGGAGAGAGAGAGAGAGAGAGAGAGAGAGAGAAGGAGGGGAAGAATGAGTAAGCTGTTCCATCAAAAAGTTTTTGGGCAATCTTCATTCAACTTTAAATGGTATTATAATTATAATCTCATGTATGCAGCACACGTGTCTCTAGGGAAGGCATTTTTATCGCTTAAAAAATCTCTCTCTCTCACACACACACACACACACATATGAATGAACTTTTGCAAGTGGTTTATCTTTATAAATTTTTGCAATGCTCACCTAGACCTAACCTACAACCACACTAAATGTTTCACATTTGCAATGAATAAAAACAGTAAAACCGGCCATATATATATATACATACAGTAGTTTACATTATATATGTTTATAATGACCATAAATCAACATTATAACAAATGCAATGTATAAGGTTTAAATGTATTTAAATGTATTTTATGACTTACCTTGATGTTATATCAGCTTGTTTGAATGCTCCACTCGAAATAAATGATGTCTTCTGTGTGAATTTCTTTTCTTTCCCACGCTGTGACTGAGTCCTGAAGTCTTCTGCACTGGGACTGACGTTGCGCTTAAATACCCGGGGTGGGCGTGGCTTAGCCCTGGCGCGTGCCAGTTCCAAAGGTGCGTCAGAGTGGAGCGGAGGGATGAGGGAGAGTGAGGCACGACTGGCACAGGAAATCACCTATTTATATGCCTTTTCTTCTTCTGCTTTTCTTTTTTTAGTCCATTCTGAACTAATTTCAGAAGTATACAGAAGTAAGCGTTTTATTTCCAGAACATTAGGCTGCCTGGAGTTCTGTATATAATATATTTTATCAAATATATTTAATCCCTAATTAGTTTACTGTTAGAGCGGTGGTCCATTATTGTTAAAGAGCCTGGGAAAAGCTACATGAATACAAGCACGCACACCCGCGCGCGCACGCACACCCACGCACGCGCCCACGCACGCGCGCACACACATCACAGCAACATATTAAGTAGGGATTAAATTTAATAGTGACCCCTACAAATGTTATGCAAATAAAAAGCTTTCAAAAAAAAAAAAAACGAAATTTATGTACAACTACAGAATATCCGAATAAATTAAAGTACTAAAGGGGCGGGGAGTATATATACTGTATATATAATTAAACTCTAACTTACTCATCATCATCGTCTATACTGCTTTATTCTGTATTCAGGGCCTGGAGCCTACCCCAGGAGACTTAGGGCACGAGGCAGGGTACACCTTGGACAGGATGCCAATCCATCTCAGGGCACACACACTCACTCAAACACTACAGGCAATTTGGGAAAGCCAATCATCAAGTCTACTGTGGGAGGAAACCCACCAAGCACAGGGAGAACATGCTAACTCCATGCACACAGAGATCAGTGGAAAACTGGAGTTGCAAGGCAACAGTGCTAAGCACTACACCACCTTACCACAGAACTTACAAAATAAATCTCTCTTATTCGAGGTGGTAACAAAAAGTTAAGAGATTTCCTCCCTCAGATGCATTAAAACTCTGTAGTAGAATTTGCTATTGACAATCTGGCTCCTGGGGACGAATTCTCGATGCACAATGCCGTGAATGTCGAAAAAGATGATGAGCATGCACTAGGTCAAGCTTTTTTAGTCGTAGAAATGATTCTTCCACTGTCAAGACTGTTGCTGCATCTCAGGACCATACCCATACATCGAAGTTTCATCCCCTGTAATTATCCTCCACATGGAGAATTCGATGCGTTGTTCCTTCTGCTCCTGGGTTGGCAGGCTGGGGACGAACTTGTAAGTATCATGGCACATGTTCAAATCACACATGAGAAAACATGATTCTTAAAACACTTTTGAAAGACTCATTGCAGCCGTAACTTGCCGAATCATGTCAAACGTCTCTGCGGCAGATATCCCCAGTTTCATGCAGAATTTCATATCATTTGTTCTAACTTGATGTCTGTGATGAAATAGCAGACGTGGTAACGCACATGCTCAGAATAGCACCAGTTGCACAGCTCCTGATGTATACAGGATGATGTCTGACTTATGAAGCTCGGTGCTCCCTGTGACTGTGCATGCAACCTTGTGCTGTCATATGTTGGCTTGTTACAAAACTTCCCTCAAAACTGTATTTTAGATTTGTTACATGTAAAGTGAAATATTTCAAGCCTTTATTGTTATCATTTCATTTACTTTCACTCATTAGGCAGATGCCCTTATCACCCTTATTATTTATGCACTCAATACATGGTCAGGGCACCTTTAGCACGGATTGCTTCATCAATGCCCAAGTGATCAGCCTGTGGCGCTGCTGAGGCATTATTGATGACTCAAAGACCAGGTTACTTTAATAGCAGCCTTCAGCTCACCTGTATTGTTGAGTCTGTGTTTCTCATCTTCATCTTGACAGAAGCCCACAGAATCTATATGAGGCTCAGCTCAGGTAGGTCAGTAAACCAGCAAACCAGTAAGTCAGCAACCTAGTTAGTGGTAGTTTTGGAACTGTGGACCGGTGCAAATCAGCACCTCCATAAAGCTTGTGAGCAGACGGGAAGCAGGAAGTGCTCTAAAATCTCCTGGTAGACAACTGCATGGACTTTGGACTTGATGAAATACCAACAAGAGTAGATGGCAAATCATCACTGACTGTGGAAACTTCACTCTGGACTTCAAGCACCATGGATTCTGTGCCTCTCCACTCTTCAGTCTGGCACTTGATTTCCAAACAAAATGCAAAATTGCCCAAAAATAAAATAAAAGAAGACTTTGGATCACTGAGTTATTCTAATCCCAGGTAAGAGACTTCTGAAGTTGTCTATGCTTTAGTCACCACCAATACGATATTATTACGACACCTAGGTGCCAATTTGATTAAAATTGCGATTCTATAAGTATCATGATTTTAAAGAGGAAAAAAAAAGGTAGTTCTGGGTAGAAAACAGTTAGCTTTCTCATTTAAATTTTTTTTAAACAATATAAACATTTAACTGAGCAGCACGTTTCTCTGTCCTCTGCCATAGTTTTTTTTCCCTTGCCTTTTTTCCCCCTAATCTTTTCCCTACCGCACAAGATCGGGTTTGCTATCTGTAGTATTATAAAGAAACGATTATGTTTTACTGCCTCAAATACCACAAATAAGCCTTGAAACTCAACTTGACAGTAAGCGTGGGCATGTGCGCCTTCTAACAACAAATTAGTCCTTGCAGTGTTTTGAGACTTGTGCAAGCGTGTGTAATTAGTGGATTTGAGAGTAATTGCATGATATTCTAATTTATTGAGATAAATACTCTGGATAAGGGTCTTTGGTAAAAGTTATAAATATACAGTCGTATACCACATTGTGACAGTGTTGTTTAGGATGCTTTAAGTGTTGCTGTGATAGAAAAGAAGAGCTTTGGAACCTCATTCAAGAAGCCTCAAGATCTATCCCTGAAGACTACTTAAAGAAATTCCAAGAAAGCTTGCCTAGAAAGCTCAGGCTATGATGGAGGTCATACCAAATATTGACTTTAAAACGCTTTAGAATTATCCAAACACTTTTTGTTATATCTACTGTATTTATGTTTGCACATGTTGCAATAAATCACTGTATCTATCATCTCATCTTCCTAGCAAAATATAGTGAGAGTTGTGGAAGTGATCCTCAACATGAAGTTTGTAAGAATGTTTAGCTTTCCTTTTCATGCTGACTCTGGCTGTGCTGAAGGTCCTCTGTATCACTGCATCTAAAAGCAGCACCTCTTGTTTTCAGCAGGACTTCAGAGTTCATCCACGGCATGTGATTAAGAGACACCAGTGTCTACACCCAGCGTTAATATGATCCGGGACACATGATGTGTAAGTAGGGTTTAGGTCTGTGTGCAAGTCCATAGTGCAAATATACTCCAGTCAGTATCTTGTAACTGATGTTGTATTAGAGAAACTGACCTGTCCTCCATATCTTCACTGTCCTCACTCATGGATTCACAAGTTTAATGAACGGATAATGAAAATAAAATAAATTATTCATTTTCAGTGCCCACTTTGGGGCGATTTTAGGTAGCCAGTCTATCTACATGAATGTTTTAGAAGATGTAAGGAACCCCAACATAATATATATTTTTTTAAAGAATTTTATTCAGTGTGACCTCATTGATGTCTTACAGTCCTGGGTCTTTTCTTGGGCTGAGGTTACTGCCTGTGTGCCTTTTTTCCTTGTTTCCTTTGTGGCAATGTGGAATTTCTCTGAATACTCATGTTTCCTCCTTACTATTAGATGCACAGTGGTGGATGTTTCAGACATCTAAGTTGCTCATAGATGTCGAATACATACGTGATTAACTTGTTCCAAATTGTGCCTAATGTTTCCTGGAGCAGGCTTTGGATTCACCAGGATAAAGTCATTAGTCATTCCTCTCCCACTTCATTTTAATGCTCTGTTATTTTTCAGTGATTACCAAAGTGCATGGGGTCACATCAAAGGCTGTTTTGAGGTACAATTGCGCAACAACTATGCAAGTTTAACTATACTTGTACACTATTACATCAGTCCAGAATTTGAAGCTGTGACTCAATTTTTACTAGTGTATCATTGACTAAAGTGTTTACCGGAGTGAAGAGTTTCAATTCTTTTACTGCCCATGAAAACAAATAATCAAATTATAGACATATATATATATATATATATATATATATATATATATATATATGAAAAAAAGTAATTAAGCAAATTTAACTAAGCAAATAGGGAAAATCCGTCCATTGGATAATCACTGCCGTAATTAATACGGTTCAGCTGGAAACAAGTCATTTAACCCTAACTGATGCAGCTTCTCATTTCTTAAACAACCATATCAGGAGACATATCCATTGGTTAGACAGATCAATTTGTTTTACAACCTGAACAACACATTATTAAAACCTGGAAGGATAGTGGTGAAGCATCATCATCAAGGATAAAATGTAGTCAAAGATTTATAAATTTAAAAAATTATTGTGATTGGAGATCACTTAAACATACGGTGAAATCACTTTATGAAAATAATAATAATAAAAAAACGCAGTAGAAATCACGGCTATGTTTAATAGTGAACATAAGAGCATTTTCACATGCACAGTGAGGTAGACAATCTGGGGACTGGGACTAAACAGCTGTGTAGCCTTAAGAAAACCATTTATTAGTGAGACTAATTGGAAAAAAAGACTTACATTTGCTAATGAGCATAAAGAATGGACTGTGGTGTGTAGGGAAAAGTAAAATTTTCCAGATAAATCTAGATTACCCAGTTCCAGAGTGATGGGTTCATCAGGGTAAGAAGAGAGGCGGGTAACGGATGCACCCTTCATGCCTAATGCCTGCCATAGAAGCCTTCAAAAGGCATTGTTATGATCTGATGTTGATTCTGTTGGTCAGGACTAGGTTCAGCAATGTATGTGCCCAAAAAAATGAGATCACCTGAATATACAGAATGACCAGGTTTTCTGTCCTGATGACGCAGTGATATTCACAGATACAGTAATGATGATGCCACGATTCATCAGGCTCAAATTGTAAAAAAAAAAAAAAGTGGTTCAGGGAGCCAATCAAGGCTTTACGCGGCGGTCCGACTCTCCCATCATCAACACAGGATCTTGGAGCGAAATTAATGCAACTCTGGATGGAAATAAATGTAGTGACACTGCATAAGCATATCTGAGCAATAACACGACGGATGCATGCTGTGAAAACAAAAGCAAAAAGTGATTCATGAAATTCTCCTGAAATTCTGAAGAAGTGTCGGGAACTGCAGCCCGCTGCTTTTATCATTAACAGTCAGCGTGAGTGTCGTTGGTGGATAAGGATCTTGGTAGACCTCATCTTCCCCAGAACATACAGCAGGACAAGACAAGATGAGACACACCCATATTTAGCATAATAATAATTATTATTATTATAATCATAATAATAAATTTAATAAAATATCATTAATAATTAATAGAGTTAAGATAACAGAGTTTTCTTATTCCCCGATTGTCTTTAGTGGTTTGAAGTGTTGAAGGAAAAGGGCTCTAATCATTACTCATAAATTATAACCCACTGTACACATTCTTTATTATGTTTAAAGTAAGGGCGGGACTTGCGGTGCAGCGAGCAGCATTGTCGTCTCACAGCTCCAGGGTCCGTGATTCAAAGCTGAGCTCGGATTACTGTATGCGTGAAGTCTCACACGTTCTTCATGTGTCTGTATGAATTTGCTTCTAGCTCTCTGGTTTCATTCTACCGCCCATTCAACTGCCAGACTCTAAATTGCCCTCAGGTAAGAATGAATGTGTGAATATGTGTGTGTGTGTGTGTGTGTGTGTGTGTGTGTGTGTGTTGCATCTGATCCATGATGGATTCCCTTCTCACACGCATTGATCCTGAGATAGGCTCTGGATCCACCACCACCCTGATAAAGGAAAAAGCAGTTCCTTTTATTGGGCGTAGGTTACAGCCTGTGTGCAGTTTTGCACGTTTTTTCGTCTGTGGACTTTCCGTGAATACTTCGGGTACCTCCTACTTATTAAAAGCACAGTGGTGGTCATTTTAAACTATCTGGATTGGGTGTAGGATTCATGAGCGGCGCTCTGTAATTACCTTGTCCTAGCTTGTGCCTAATGTTTCCTGGCATAGTCTTTGGACTTTTTTTTTTTTTTTGCTTCATTTTAAAGCTCATCTACAAGCGGCGTTCAAGTCAAACCGGGACCTTTTGATGACATTTCTCATGAATGGAGGTGTTAACCCGACAATCACAGCATAGTACGAAACATTTAGATGAAACAGATGTTTTAAAGAAGGCTGCATGTCTGTGAACAACGATATACCGGCCAAGGTGGCCAACTTGAGGGAGAGACGCATCTGACTGTGGAAACTGTACACACATTCATTCACAAATTCAACACCACTTGCACATTACAGGAGTTATTGCCACATCACCCCGCAACCTCACCCCTCGATCTTACTCCAGGCCCAATTTCACATGTTTGGGTCATTAAAGGAGTTCCTGGGAGGCCAGTGTTTCAGACAAGAAGCAAGCAGTCTGATCATGGCTCCTGTGTACTGAGCAAATTTTCTTCCTTGCTGGTATCCAAGCACTAGTGATTAGTGTAGCAAGGGATTCTAAAGAGAAATTAAGCCTGTTTTTACTCTCAATACTGTGTTCTGTTGTTCGGCACAACCAATCCCGGATTGATTTGAACGCCCCTTGTGCTTTTCAGTGGTTTACAAAGATTATGGGGTCACAGTGGAGGCTGTTTGACGTACAATTGTGGTGTCTTGTTGAAAATGACAGAACTTCATTATCACCCAATTCAACACTTAATATGATTACACAGCAGGTCCCATGCAAAACTCCTGCATATCCAGAGGCTTATCAGTAACCTGACTAGTAAGTTCCACTCAATGAATTCCTTTGAGATGCTGACCAAGCATCTGTCCACACACACCGACAGTGCTCGCTGACCTAGATCCTGTATGCAGTTTACGTTTGCAGCAATGCTTTCATAAGCGCGCCGAGACAATGCCGATCATAATAACGGTGCCTGGTGACCATGTAAAAACGATTTCAATGAGTTTAATGAGGAGCGGAACTTCCTAACCAGGTCGATGAGAGCTCTTTGACCTATTTTCATTTACACAACCCCGCTCATGTGACATGTGTGGAAGCGCGGGTCGATGCCAAGGTGTCGGGTAAAAAACGAACAATCGGCCCTTTGGATCTCTCAGACACTGTTTGTGTCTAGTTTTCTGAGTAGTCCACATGAGTGAGTGCAGGTGGTGATTTCTTGTAAAGAGATATCCCATTAGTCTGTTGTGCAGCTGATCTGATCAAGTATCAAATAAGTCCCTGGGAAGTGTGTGTTGCTGTGGTTACTGACGCCACATATTACAACATGTTATGAATTTATTGTGACTTACATAGAGACTTGTGGTTTTTGGAGCGAGTCTCTTTGGAACATCAGAGGCAAAGCTCTAGGTTTTCAGACATGGGAAATTCTTCGCAACAGATATTCTTCAGGACCATATCCGAGAATGTGATGGTATTAGGGTGACATGACGGCTTACTGGTTAGCACTGCCGCCTCACAACTCCAGGATTTGGGGTCCGAATCTCACCTCAGATCTGTGTGCTTGTGCCCTGTTGGTGCTGTTTGCACTGCAGTTTCCTCCCACAGTCCAAATATACGGCATGTACTGTAGGCTGATTAGTGTCTTCATATTGCCATAGTGTGTGATTGGTGGTGTGAGGGTGTGTGCTCTGTGATGGGTGGGTCCAGGGTGTACCACACCTTGTGCCCTAAGTTCCTGGAATAGGCTGTAGACCCCAACTGACTCCACAAAAGAATATGGATAAAGATAACGAATGTATTGTATGTATGATTGGATATTATTGGAAAATAATCAACTCTATGTTGGTAACTGATTAACTGTGGTGTGGTGTTTCTGGGATATACTCCACAGCAACCATGACCAGAATAAAGGAAATCAGTGAGAAATGAATATTATAATATTAATATGTGCTGCTATTGTTTGTTTGTTTTTTGTTTTTTACACTGGAAGGATTTCTGTAGGCTGCAATATGATTGCAAATCATTGTTCTAACAAATATGCCAGAAAAAAATGGTTACAGTGGTGGGCTACAGATAATAGAGAATAATCGAGGGTCTGATTGTATCTACTGTACAGTAAATGTTGTGAAGAGGCTTAGAGGACATTATAATAGAAAAGGATGTAGAAACAAGCTATTACACAATATCTATACATGATGCGGACAAATATTTGTGGACATCGCGCTCCTATGTGGACCTTCAAAGCATGCAGTTGTACAGTATAGGATGTCTTTGAATGTGTGATGAACTGGAACGCTGACTGCATACCAGGCCACCATTCATCATCAGTGCCTAGGATCATTAATCCCCTTGGGTCTGAAGAAAAATCTCAAATCTAGTTTTTATAAGAGGAAAGGGGAATAAATCTAGAATGGGATGCTCAACAACATATGACTGTGACTGTGTTCAGATGGTCGATCAACTTTTGGTCCAATATTGGATCAATATTTTGGACCACCTGCCTAATATTGAGTAGGTCCCCCCTATACAGTGATCCATTGTGTGTTCTGACGCCTTCCGATTACAACCACTATTAACCTTTTCATCAGTTTGATCTACACTGGCGCTTCTGTTGAATCAAACTACTGTACATGGGCCAACCTTCTCTCCCCATGTGCATTAGTGAACCATGGCCACCCATGACCCTGTCTCCAGTTCTCTAGTTTTCCTTCCTTGGGGCACTTTTGTCCTTTTTGTACCAAAGGTAATTCAAGGAAGGAAAACCAGTGAACTGGAAACAGGAATATATACAGTATAAAACAGTGTTCACATTATCACCACTACTGGGCAGTAAAGTGTTTGGTTTCCTGTAGTGCTTAATGTTTATCATTATATTGTCTTTACCATATTATCTATTGTATCATGTGTAGTCTATTGTCTGTTGTATGCATCTGCCTCATATTCCCTTGTCTGATGTCTCATGTTGCCTAATGTTCATGGTAGCACTGTGATTTTGGGGAAATTATACACGTAGTTCACCCCTAACCTTACATCTGTATGTATTTAAGGGCAATTTCTGAGTGAATGAATGACTGAGAAAGAAAGAAAGAAAGAAAGAAAGAAAGAAAGAAAGAAAGAAAGAAAGAAAGGAAACCCTTCTTCTAAATGTATGCATGTGAATGAGTGTTATCTAGATCTCGGTCAAATAGAAGCTTATCACCTGTCGTTACAAAAAAAGGTTTATGACCAGACGCTTTAGTAATGTTTGCACGTGATGTCTCGCCCCTGGCACAGCTGGCCAAATTCCTTGTACGTGATGTGTGATCAGCATATATTCCAAAAGAGAAGAAATGCCATTGGTGTTTGTAACACAGTCAGTGAAGACATTTTAAAGTATTATTATCTTTAATCTCTTGTACTGTATGATTTGTACTTTAGACAGGACTGGTTGCTCAGAAAACAAATTACCAAGAACTGGAGACATGCCATAATAAGTGTTATGAGCGCCAGGGTCAGACTAATTAACATGCTTGATGCATGAAGGATCAAGGACTGTGATTATTAAGCGGGAAAAGGTGCACTGATATACCGTACAGTAAAGTCCAGCCTGGATGTGTGATCTGGTTCATCCATTATAAATGAATAATGATTGTGAAACGGTTTCATGTTCAGTGATTTAGCAGAACATTTGAAAACATCTATAGTATGTATGTGAATTTTTTAAATATATTTTTTAATTTACTGTGCATCTTAATAGGTTGTTTATACTGTACATTGCTCATACTTTCCTTCTGCTGAAGGGAGAAGCAGCGGTATTTGCACAGACTTACTAACCCTAGTGGTGGTGCAGAAGCCATGCAGAATTTGACTCTTGTGTGCTGCCATCTAGTGAAGCGCAAAACATCAGTTCCTTATATTTATATGTGTGTGTGCAGGATGTGGAGGACATACCAAGCTCCGAACTGATGCTCCCATGTGGGACACTTAGATTAAGATCAGAAGGGAACAGACGCAATGTCTCAACTGCTCCTAAAAGAAAAACAAGCTCTGTGAACCAGGGTCGGTCTTTGACTTCCTTCTCACTGGAGTAAATTCCTCTTCAACATCAATTTGTCTCTTTTAAAAATGTACTACACAATCGTGTGATTGAATAATGTTTTTAGAGCTAAACTTAAGATAAGATTTGAACAAGATGCTTATATATAAACTTTAATAATGTTAACTTTAACAAAGCAACTAGACAAGCAATAAAACACTATAAGGAGAACTGGTATAGAGAAATAATCAACGATGGGGGGCGTGATGAAGCCCAACACTCAGTCGGGTTTCTTTTACAACTCTAAATTTGATTATGTTTCTATAACAACGTGTCCTGGAGTGTTTTATGAAGAATTTCCCATGTCAGAGCTGAAGTTAGACTTCAGTTTCTAAAGGCTACAAAGTGAACTCATATATATATATATTTTTACCTTTTTAGTCCAGAAGGTCTTGGGTTCATAGACACACACACGCGCACACACACACACTCTCTCTCTCACACACACACACTCACACACACACACAGCTTTAAATAAAATTAAATACTGTAACACCATATAACCTGCTGATGCCTGTTGAGGCAAACAATTAGTTTTATAGCTTTCCTCGTCTCGTCACATGTCAGCCAGAAACAAGGACGTGCACAGACATTTTTTATCTGGCTTTTGTTCCAACCTGAAACATCAATCACACAATCGCTACCACCGAACTCCCACTACACCAAGTTAGCATGTACATGAATTCCATCAACTATGAGTTTGAGGTATGAAAAATGCATTTGAGGTTTAATTAATTTGACTATTATACAGTAGCTGGAGCATTAACACACACTTTGGGAATAAGCTCTGAGACCTGTGTTATCATTTTAAAGAATAACAAAATATGAGACCTTTAAAAGTTAAAGAAAAAAGTAAAGTAGGTAAAAAAAAAAAAAAAAAAGGAAATTTTATATACTTCACTAGACGACATGATGGATAAGTCCGGGTCCGATTCCTGCCACGGGTCTGTGTTTGCATGGGATACTCCAGTTTCCTTCCACAATCCAAAGACATGCAGATTGTCTGTAGTGTGTGTGAATGTTGACCAATGATCCTACCACAGTCGAAAAAATGTTAATAAATCTGATGGTCACCATTGGCCTCCACGGTCCGTAGTTGGATTACAGAGGTTCCTAGATGGATAGATGGATGGATATACTTCACTGTTTGGTCCAGAACCAAGTAAGTGATTGTATTTATAGAAAACATATCTCCATGAATTATTACCACTGAATCTCTGGATTACAACAATAAACTTTTCCTTACTGATACCTTACACAACTCCAGGTTGTGCCAGGTTATCCGTCAAAAATCATCACACATCCAGAGTGAAGCATGTTTGAGAGCATGGCTTGTAACACCTGCCACATGCCAGAAAGAATTTTCTAATTTTCACATTTTCTTGTAATAAAGCGTCCTTTTTTAGTATCTTAACTAGCTAGATAAGATTAGAGCTAAATATTTTCAAATTGGCAAAGTGTGCATTGTTTAAATGTTGAGTTTTTAATTTACAGGTTACACACGGGTTATATTATTTATCATACTGTATATCATTTCCATAACCACCAGAGACTCACCTGTAATCCTCCCAAAATGTGTGACAGTGTCACATGATAGGGCAGATGTCCACACCAGCAGAAATAAGACGATTGTTTCTCTTCCCCCAATGTGCAGCTCAGTCAAAGTGGACAAGTGGGTAGTTGCCGATCCACTTTATCCCGGCCCTGTGACGAAAAATGCAGCTAACTTTGACCTGGTCATGATGATCCAGTTTCTCAATGTTATCAATGCAGCGCTTTTAGATGACTCATTTAAATTTTTTTTGGCATATGTAAACATTATTTAGGCATTCAATCTGTTTGCATTAATCAAATAGTCCATTTACATTCAGGCATTTGTCAGATGCTCTTATCCAGAGCGACTTACGAAAGTGCTTTGAAGTTTCCGTCATTGGATAGATCCTTACACTGGGTTACTAGATTGTCAGAGACTCAGCTGTACGGACATCTAGTGGAAGTTCATTCCACCACCTGGGTGCCAGAACAAAAAAGAGTCTGGATGAATCTTTTCCTGATGAATGGTAGGACGAGGTGATCACACACTCACACACTACACACTACAGTATCCTCCCACTTTGCAAAAACACGCCACCAGGTGAATTTGTGATCTAAATTACCTATAGTGAATGGGTGTGCAATTTTGTGTGTACAGGACGTCCCAAAAGTCTTTCAGCAATTACATGCCTAACATCTGATGTGTTAAAACGTGTTTATCATGAATGAGAGATCCACACATTGTGTGAAAATAGATTTATATTATATATGGAGACATTTGGGACACTCTTTTCTCCTGCATTGGGTCCAGAGTTCCTGAGATCAAAGTCATCTACAACCTTTGTAAAAAAAAGGATAAAATTAATGAACAACTGATGCAAACTTATATAGATATTGAGTAGAATTCTTCTCAAATTGGTGGACTGTATTAATATAACATGCTTTACAGTGATGTACCATAACGTTAGCTTGTATGGCATTCATTCACCATGACAGGCTGCTGTTAGGTTTCTTTAGCAGGGTTCATGTTACCACAAGACCAGGTAAGAGCCCTTTGAGAAATTAACCACAGACCTCTGTGTGTGTGTGTGTGTGTGTGTGTGTGTGTGTGTGTGTGTGTGTGTGTGTATGTGTGTGTGAATGTAATCTGGCTAGGTAGTTGGTTCTTGGGTGTGACCGCCTTGGCACAATGACTGTATTACTCGAACGTACTAGAAATGAATGGATCAGACGGCGCATGAAAGCGGATCAGATGAACACTTCATAAAAGATGAATGAAGATGAACTTTGTATATCAGGAACCTGCATAACTGGCATTCTAGTGCTTCTTCCTTTAGCTGGTCATGACACCATGCAGTCATGGCCGTTTTATGTGTGTGGATTTGGCATCCTTTCAAGAGGTGTGTGTGTGTGTGTGTGTGTGCGGGAAAAGTTTAACAAGCCACCTTTTACTTTATCCTGACTCATACTCGTAGGAGATATATGTAGTTCTTCATGTCATCTTGTCAAGACAATATAGACTGCAGATGTTATTCTTGTAAACCACTATGCAAGGTGGTTGTGATATGACACTTAAACACCCTCGGGCAAGACTTTATACAATATTTGTGGTCGAGACACAAAGTGTCATTGTCCGTACAGTTTATATTTACAGTACACAGAGGATTTGAGGCAGCGTTGCTTAGTAAAGTAAAAGAGGAGGAGCAAGCAGGTGAAGCAAGTTCAGTGTGAAATCTGAAGCTTTACCTTTCTGACAAAATGCTCTGAAAATAGTAAATTACTCATCGTGGTATAGTCTTAAATAGCCTTGATGTAGTTGTGATCTAAACTGCGCTGATACTGTATAATAGAACCAGCATGTCTTATAGAATGTAACAGTTCTGAAAACCCCCATATTTAGTGTATTGATCTCTACGTGTGGTGAGGTAGGAAGGTATCATGATGGAAGACGCAAAGATTTTAACCAAGCAAGCAGACCTCTTCCTGTCTATTGGCGTGTCGACAGGATGTCACGTGACTTTTGTATCCGGACAGACAGCACTGTGCTTTGTGCTCCCGATATGCTGCACGCACACACACACTCATTTACCTACTTACACTGATAAACAGACAAACATTTACCCTGACATCTGCTCACCCAGCAACCCTGAGCTCATCCTGTGACAGGGTAACCAGGGATGTGCTACAAAGATGACTGATATTAATTACTCTGAATATTTAATTGGTACCCAGATCATATACCAAACTGTTTCCAAGATTAACACACACACACACACACACACACACACACACACACACACACACACCCATGTTGCCAAGGAACCACCCAGCTAACACACCCCTAAATTTCAGAGTGTGCACTTTGAATAAATTAATAAGTCGTAACGATTCATTATTTATTTATATTAATACCTGTACCTCAGGAGCTTGGTCAAAATCTAAGACAAATGTACATTGTTTAACAGACTACTGCCTTGTTTAAAAAAATAATTGAAAAAAAAAGAGCAAAAAAAATTTGCATTGGGGTACCTTTGCATATTACCGTTATTTCTGACAGATGATGTGTCATTATGTTGGACTTTGTCAAGCAAGTCCAAATAAAATCAAGTTAAGTAAAATCAGGTCGTCAATCAAATCAGATTCAAAGTCAGATCACATTAAATAAAATGGAGACAAATCATACCAAATAAACGCAAGTCAAGTCAACTGAAATGAAGACGGGTCATATCAAGTCACGTTATGATAAGGCCAAGTTAATATAAAATAAACTTAAAATAAACTGTAATGGATTGGCATCCTGTCCAGGGTGTTCCCCACCTCGTGCCCTAAGTCTCCGGGAATATGCTTTAAGCCCTGTGACCCTGTACCCCAGATTAAAGACTCACTCACTCATCGTCTATACCGCTTTATCCTATATTCAGAGTCACGGGGGGCCTGGAGTCTAGGACACGAGGCGGGGTACACCCTGGACAGGGTGCCAATCCATCGCAGGGTACGCACATACACAATTTGAAAACGGCAATTAGCCCAATCTGCGTGTCTTTGGACTGTGGAAGGAAACCCACCAAGCACGGGGAGAACATGCAAACTCCATGCAACACAGAGACGGGAATCGAATCTGGCCGGGAATCGAACCCAGACCCTGGAGGTGCAAGGGGGCAGTGCTACCCACTACACCACCGTGCCGCCCTCCAGGTAATTAAATGAAAATAATGAAATAGTAATTAATGAAAATAAAATAAACATAAAATAAAAATAAATTCAGGTCAAATTAAAACATCAAGTTATGTCACATCAAGTCGAATCCAGTACAAGTCAAATCGATCAAATTAATTCATGTCAAGTCAAATGAAATGAAGTTAAATCAAATCAAATCAAGACACATGGAGAGAATTGAAGTGAAGTTAAGGGAAGTTACATAAAGTCAAGTCAAATCTGGTCAACTGAAGTGAAGCCAAGCGTCCAATCAAGTGGGGTTTATTAATATTTTTTGAAAACAATGGAGTGACAGCATAATAGTCTAAACACATGGCAATGGACAGTACTAGATTAATTATACACTTTAGCTTGGCTGAAAGGAGCCGAACATTATTTGCAATTATGTAATCATGGCAACAAATGACTGGGAAAATGTGCAATTTATTTTTATTAGACATTCCACCAGAGTTCATTTACCTGCAGAAACACAAGCAGTGATGCACGAGGGAAAATTTTTCCATTAGAAGCAAGATGAGAAAAACATAAGTGAGCTTTAGAAGGTGAGATTTTAAGGTTTGGTGAGTGGCACTGCGGTACTGTGGGTCCCCTGACAGCATCCAGGTGTCCCCTGAGGTCCTTCCATCTCCAGAGACATGCCAGGTGGTGGACTGGTGACTCCAATTGGGTCAGAAACCTCTCAGTTATTAATGATGAATGTGAAGGATTTTATTCTTTAGTATTTTTCACTTAACACTAAATTCCGTGAATAGATTTTTATGGATGCATGCCTCTCGTCCTCTTTTCCTAAAAGGCTTGCAGGTGCAGGAATACGACCTGGCAGCGCACTAGTAAAAGCTCCTGAGGGGAATCGGATATGGTGGCAGTCCAGCTGCATGCATGACTTCATTACTTGCCAATACTTTTTCCCAAGGTAATGCTGGAAACTCGATCATGGTGAGTGCATTGTTGAACTGAGAAAGCCTGTCCCATCCTTATCCTTCCTTTCTTATTCTGTTATTAATTTCCTCATCTTTAATTAAATTTTTGGGCCACTGCACATCGCAGAGAGGACTCTGTTCTCCTTCTGAAATCCGACATGCATTTCTCGTCCATTTGCTTTTTACACCGCATTATAGTGCAATCCGTGTTTATGGACGGTGGGATTACTTGGGGTTTTAGATTACAGTTGATTATTCTCCCAGGCTCTGTGCTACTACACTGACAAACCAAATAAACAGCAAGAAATTAGTGAAAGTAAATGTCCCTGAACACAAATAGTACTATCATAATACTTGATAGCGTTGCACACAGTGCATGCAGAATGTTTGCAGGCCTGGCGTGATAAGTACATTAGGTCAAAGGAGCTTCTAAACGGGAAGTGTTGGAATTCTTTCAGAAGTGTCTGACAGCCGAGGACGCAAGCCTCTGATTCGAGGGATATCCGGAGGGGCGTTGCAGGCTTTTCCTCCCAAGCAGGAGAACGACTCTGACACCTATGTAAAGCACACAGGGTGCTCGCTTTGCCTATGTTTCCAGTGAGAAACACCAAACATGCCACAGGTTCCTGCAGCTGCTTGATTTCCTAGTGTGTGTATGTGAGGGTGGGTGTGTTTGTGGGTGTGTGCGGGGCTGCTCCTAAAGCAGTGACAAATCACAAAGTCTGCTTTGGGCGTTTCAGCCTTATGCAACAGTGAAATCAGGACTGAACTGAGCTGAAATTAGATACCAGCAGAACTTATGTGTAAACTGTAAATATGGTAGGAAACATTGTGTATCTGGGTGTCAACATTCATTCCGGAGTCATAATCATTTGCACAGATTTAGCCTTGCCTGTGATTACTCATATTATAAAAGATGGTCTGACTGGTTATTATACATATTTTATGCTGTGCTCATAAATGGTGTGTATCCAGCCTTTTAAATACAATGCTTAGAATATGTTAAGACAAATTAAACGAAGCCAGTGTTTTCTCTTATCAGAATGTATTTACATACAGACATAACATTAAATTCATTACCATACAAACGGCCTAGGTTCCTGTTCCATTTGAGCCATCAGGAGACTCTGGCCCCTCGGGGCACGCCTCTGCGGTGCCTCAGGGTGTGTGCTGTGGTGTTTTTCAATAGGATGTTGGCAACAGATCCTTTGGCTGCTGTGAACATGGCCAGTTGCTGGCCATGATAGAAGGCCACCAGAACACCCAGTGAACCACAGCTTGCTGCACTTGTGGTCCAGCTTTGGACTCTTTGCTGGACCACATGTGTAGCAGGCTGTGGTTCACTGGGTGATCTGGTGGCCTTCTATCAAGACTTGTATAAAACTTGTGACGAGTTGCACGTAGAATTTAGTCCCCACAAGCATGGGTGAACGTTGGGTGCCCTTGGGTATATACAGTAGTTGGTGATCAACGTTGTCCGGTTCACATGGCAGGAATATTAATGTTATGGATGATTGGTGTGTGTTTGTGTATGCATGTACACTACCAGTCAAACGTTTGGACACACACCGTGGTCTTTCCAGATTTTCATTTCTTCTGTCTTTTCGACACAATTCTAAAGGCGTCCAAAATATACAATAATCTCCTTTGAACAGTTGATGTTGAGATCTATCTGCTACTTATGCTCTGTAAAGCCTTCATAACAACTCTAATCTGTGGTGATTTTAATCGGTGTTGTGGAAGTGCTGGATAAAAGCAAATGAAGAGTTCAAGATACAGAGCAAGACAAGATCAGGGAAGGAAACATGAGACATTTTTTGAGGATGGCTGGAAAATCGGCTATCGGAGGCCGCAAAGGTGAGGGAGAATAAGACCGACACTTGGCTGTAATGCAACCTACAAGATTCCAACTGACTGTTGTTCTTGTAACTTATCTTACATACCTAATGACTCTATAGTGTTAATGGAAATGTGTTATATTCCAGAGATTTGAAGAAAAAAATAAATCCAATATTGTTTTAGAATGTAGAAAATAAATCCAAACGTCTGACTTATATATTTATATAATATACTGTGAATTTTTCATCAATGTGCAGTCATCGTATTATTTTTTTTTATGCCTGAAAACCTTGAGTGTGAAATAGTGTACCGCTCGTTCCTGTCATGCTTCCTGTGAGAGCGCGAGTGCGCATGCGCAGGTGGCGCCGCTGTCAGGGCTCGGCTCAGCGACAGTATGGCGGCGAGCTGCTGCTGGAAGGATGCTGCTGTCGGCCAGCCTGCTGTCTGCGCTTCCTTCAGAATGTGAACGGATTATCTACCGCGCAGGGAGAGTGGACAACAATAACGGCCTGTAGCCTCGGAGTCCAGGATGGCCAGGCTTGCGGATTATTTCGTCGTGATCGGCTATGATCTCGATAAGAGGGGTGAGTGAGTGAGTGAGTGAGAGAGAGAGAGAGACTCTGACTGTCTAGCTGTCTGTTTTTCCTTTCCTCGATATGCTAGGTTGTTACGTTGCTATGCTAACTATGTAACGGTGGATAAATGCCAATTCACCGCTTACACCCGGCGCGAGCGCACTCTATAGTGTGCGTGTGTTAATGGCGTATGCGCTGTGTTTAGGGCACTACGTTTTCGAATGGGAGGGATTTGGGAGTGGGTTAGCTAACAGCCCCTGCGCTAAGGGGAGAGGTGTAAGGAGCAGGAGGGAGGGGAAGGGACGGACCGAGCGGCCCGGGACAGAGCTCGCGTCCCGCACAAGCTCTCTCCTTTTCCCGCGGCTGGGTTAACTCCGGCCCGGGGATATGGGAGGCCTCTGGGTGTCAGAAAGGAGTGTTTTAAAAAAATAATACTAATAAAAAATCCTGTTTCTTGATGGCAGGCTTGGTTTTAAAATGGTTAAAGGAAGATTTGAGACGGCGGAAATGTGCTGCGTGACTAGACAAGAATAAACAAGAAAACAAGAACAAGCAGAATAAAAATAATAACCCTGGGTTAATGATGTGCATGCTTCAGCCTTTCACATTAAACATACACTAGTGGTTTATCCATGGAGTTTTAACTGGACTCGCAAGTCAAATCAAGTCACAGCTTTGAGTAACGATCAGACCATCTGCACGGCTTCCTCTTCACAATATTAATTAAGATGAACTAAAAGGTTCGTTCTCGTGTCTCTCAAAGCATCTTCCAGTTCAGTATCGTTCAGAGGATGATTCGGACCCCGTGGCCCAGTTCGACTCCGTCCACCCTCTCTATTAAGCGTTAAATTATTCACAGCCCTCTCAACCAGAAATGGAGACTGATTTCGACTTCCCGGTTATTTTTATCCACGGTTCTTGTCTATATTTTATTTATGAAGCGCGCTGACACGGCAGCGGCTTCTGGCACGGTTTTTCTTAACTCTCCTGTATGAAAGAGAGTATATGGCTTTAGCATGTGGCAGGATGTTACACGGCCTTGCCTTCCTGTTTCTACTTGACAGCCTTGTTTCCACACAGACCACATCACATCACATCATCTGCACAGCAGACGCTTGGGCTGTGGGGGGGGCGTACACCGACAGCACGAGGTGTCACGAAAAAAGAAAACCGTCCCGATTTCGATTCTGGTTCACGCAGGGGATGTTTCCCGGCATTGCAGCTGCTGCATAGGGAAATCGGGCCCTCTCTAGTAAAAGCATTCTTTTTTTTTTTCTTTTTGTTTGTTTTTTGCAAGCATGATGCGGATAAAACCGCAAAAGAACCATGCATCAGCAAGCAGCATCTAACCTGCACTGATTCTGCTTTTGGAGAGAAAGTAGCAGTCGTTTATCCGTCAAACGCCTGTAAAGAAAGAGCGTGTGTAGGAGTGTGAATCACAAGACCATTGTCACAAGTTTCTCCTATCACTAGGTGAAGCACCGTTTTTTCGACATCTGAACTCAGGATATCACTGGACACCATCTGGAAATGAAAAAAGTTTCATATTTTTATAACTGGTGTGATTTTCAGGTCATCCGTATCCACGTGTAATGTTTCAGTCAACTCGTACAGTGCGAAAAATCCAATCCAGTACTCGTCTCTGTAGGAAATCAGCACGAGATTCAAGATTCAGTTGCCCATTCGTGCACATACCAGTGTGGGTGTTTTGTGCAGATGCTTTCTGAGACTCTGAGTTTATTTAAACATATTTCAGACTAACTAGATAACCATTATCTAGTGCCACAATGTACAATGGTATATTTTAAACCTAATCCTCAAATATAATAAAACTACTGTACTTTTCCCCAAATTGTCCTTTTTCTTAAAATTTTATTGCATTTTTGATATGAAAATTTTTATATTGCACTTTGCTCTTTTGACAATAAATAAATAAGGTGAAAGAGAGTATCTCAGGTTTCTTTAAACCAGATGCATGTGCACTGATTATAGCGGCATATCCATCAGCATGCGAGGAATGAAACGCTTCAGTATGTACTGATGTAGAGAATGAATCATTTAATCAAGAAAAAAAAATCCAGTTATTTATGTTTGTGAGAAATGCTGAAATTGAAAAAAACGTACTGTCTTTTAGAAAGCCCTGACACTGGAGACTCCTTCCATCAGTGTAAAATAAATTTTTGTTTGGGCGTTTTCACCTTACACCTCAAAGTTTGCTCCATTTTGATCGGTGAGAAAACATTTGCTCGGGAAGTCTTCCTGTGTTTGCTGAAAAAGAAAAGAAAAAGTTGTCTCGGGAACAATAATGCGTTCTCGGGCGCAGATCGAATCCGATTCCAATTCATAATCCAATTGTCCGCGAGAAGAAAGACGTAGTTAGCTGTTTACACAACGTCATCAGTGCCATCGGAGTCTCCTCTGAATCTCTGTGTGCAGAGGTGGAAGGTAACCGAGTACATTTACTTTGTTACTGTACTTAAGTACATCTATCCAGCTATACATCACGTATATTTACTTTGCTTGAGTAGATTTATTAAAGGATCATTCTTGTACTCCACTTTTACTCCACTACACCTCTAAAATATAGTATCTGTACTCCTACTTTACTTAACTACATTTCTGCATGGCGAGGCGCGGAGCTTGTTGCAGACACCACCCCAATATAGCACATCCATGTATTTGTGAGCTATTGTAAGCCCTGGCTTTTCCATACTTAGGTAAATTTTAAGGTGACTATTTTTTTCTTACCTTTTCCTCAAGTGTAACTTGGAAATGAAGAACTTGTACTTTTACTTAAGTAATATTTGCCCTAGGGAATCTCTAGATTTCCCCAAGGACAGCTCTGTCCGTGTGCACGCAGCACCTGCTAATCTCATCCTCTTTATATTTCTTCTGGAAATATCGATAATATTAGGCTTAGCGTGAAAGTCAACTCTCTTCTTCTGCTGTGTTTAACGGCGTGTAAAAAAAAAAACTATGCAAAAAGGGTGGGGAATAATTTCTGAGCAAGGTACGAATACAAGGTTTCTTTCTGGATTTTGTTATAATCTGCCAGGTAAGCTGTTGCTATAGAAACGGGAGGGAAAAATATCTATACTGTACATATGAATGACGCGCGCACACACATATATTTGAGTTTCATTTATTACAATATGGAATTCTAGGACACCTGAAATTGGTGTGTCTTTTAAACATCATGGTAAGGTGTTTCTTCATCTGTTGCTCAAGCGCTGTTTCGTATGCTTTCTGGTATGCATGACGTCGGAGGAATGTGTCACACATAGAGCTGATGAAAGAGACACACGCTTGCTTTTCCTGTGAGGAACCATGTGCTCGGTTTTGCCGTCAGAGTAATCTCCGCGTGTCAGTTGAATGCAGCGTCTTAACGCTACAACGCGCCCACATCGGCGCTGTTATGAGAATAAACGGCGTCTCAGCCGAGTGCATGCATGTTGTCATTTTTTTTTTTTTTGAGAGAGAGAGAGAGAGAGAGCTCCCGCTTCGGGACGACGTTTGGTGAGAAGCCGCGGTCAGGGTGGAGGGTGTAAAAGTTGTGAAACTGTATCATTGTTCCGACTCCTTCTTCCAGTGCAGAATAGGATCCTCTGAGCGAGGGGGCTCGCAAACAGGAAGTGAGAGAGTGGGACTCTGGGGAAGGGAGAGCGGAGCAGGCTCGAGCATTGTCCGGGACATTTTGGGTGGGGGTCCCCTTCTAAAAAATAAAAAATAAAAAAAAAGAGCTGTGAAAAAAAAAAAAGACAGCTTTCGGGGTTTTGCTGCGCTCTCGCCCCACCCTAACCCTCTTCTCTTCTTTTCCTTCATAAAGGCTCTGAACAGTCGAGGCCTGAATAACGATAAGGACAATAGTCGTCCAGAGCTTTGATTCCTTTCTCAGGCCACTCCTGCTGCTTCTTCAACAAAACAAAAAAAGAAAAACCCCAAAGAAGTGTTTGTATTTTATAAAGATCTACGCCCCGGGCAGATTCAGATTCACTCAGTCATCTTACTGACGCCCGGAATAATAATAATTTTACAGCGTTAAAATTGACCAGGCGGACTTCAACACACGTCCCTGTCCAAACTTCCTTTCAATAGCGGGTGAATGGGCGAGAGAGCTGTGTGGCGTGATTATGGGGTCCGTGCTGCGTTGCCATGGTACTCCGGTCTCTATAACGGCTCCCGGTCTGGCCTGCAGCGGATGGACGGGGCTTTTTTGCATCTGCCAGCCGTCTGCTAGATGAATGCTTCTTATTCATGCGGGAGTACAGGGCACTGGGAGATGGCCTTGTTCTGAGAATGGACGGCCCTCTCTCTCTCAACACACACACACATAATATCTAGAGATCTAGCGCATGATAGCACTCATGAAGCTCCCTCAGGCCTAGATCTGTTTAAGAATCTAACTTTAGGGTTAGTGGCAGTGTGGTCAGTGCGAGGGCACATGGAGCAAATCGGTCACAGCGTCGTCGGCGCTTTCATGGTCTTCCCTGGAATTTAGAGAATGCGCTTTCCAGTCCCTTCTCACCCCTTCCCTTCCCCCAGTGTCCTCGGGGTACAAACCGAGGCAGTTCGGTTATCACCCATCATGCACCACTTTATGGAATCTACTGCGATAAAAATGTTTGAGCTCACAGATGATGATAATAATAATCATATAAACCACACAATCAGTCATCAAGCCTTTACATACTGGAGCAGGATTTACCCACCATATGTTTTATCGCATCTCTCAGGTCCTGGGATCTACTGCGAGCAAACAGGATCAAAACAAACATGGCAGACAAAAAACAGACAAAACAAAAAGGGAGAGAAAAAAAATACAATAGTTGTATGAAAGCATATGGCTGGTCCTTTGTTCTGTCATGCTTTTGACTTACTCGATTGTCTTTGGTCATCGGGCTTTCACGAATACGGTCTCGATACAGGATGTTAAAGACATGCATGTCTTATACCTTACTTAATAGTTTCATTTTTGTTTTAAAGCCCTTCAGAAACTGTTTGAAATGATGGAAAAGTCATGAGTTGGTGACCTTTAGAAGTCAAAGGAAACCAGCAACTTTTTTCCTTTATATATAAAAAAAAAGTAAAAAAGCAACTTAAAACTAATTCTTAAGCAGAAGTCATGTCTTTTATTTCTGTCCGCCCCTACGAGGATATAAATGTCCGGGGTCCGAGCTGTGTGAGAGGTGTTGTGGCTGTGAAGACGAGCTGCCTGGAGAGTAACGAGTATAACATCATCATCTCAACAAGGACTCCAGGGTCATGGATTGTTTTTAGGTGTCTAGATGAAGTGATTAGTAATTTTATTCAGACACACACTACTTGATGACTATGAGCACTTTCTTTTTAAGCTACACAGACGGTGAGGGGACGTTGCTGAAGTCAGTGGTGCGTGTTAGACCTTATACTTCACGTACTAGAAATTTGAGTGTAATTATACATACTTTCGTCACTTCCTGCTGGTTGGTTTGTGCCCGTTTCCTCTTGTTCAGTCATGACAGAAAATAGTTATAAATAGGTGAACATGCAGCAGCAGGCACTGATATGTAGTGAGTGTGAGGCAGGTGATCCGTCGTTAATCGTCTGGATTTATATAGTGCAGTTGTAGTTCAGTTGGAAATCACAAGTGTCTGACTGTCACTGAATATGTGCCTGGTGATCTGATTAGCAGCTGAATGATTGTCTAATTAAGTGACTAAACACTTGATTGACAGTCTAGATAGCTGATTAATTGTCTGACTGACTGATTAAGTGGCTAAACAACTGACTGACTGACTGACGGACTGTCTGACTGACTGACTGACTATCTGACCATTGAGATGGCTGACTGACAGACTGACTATATGAATAGCTGACTAATTGTCTGGCTGACTGAAAACATTTGACTGTTTGATTTGTTGACTGACGCTCTGACTAGCTGACTGAATGATTGTCTAATTGACTGGCTGTTTACTTCACAGACTGACTGTCTGATTATTTGACTCGCTGTTGAACAGACTGACTAAGTAACTTAACCACTGACTGACTGATTGTTTGATTAGCTGACTGTCTGACTGGTTGTATGATTTACAGACTAACTGTCTGGTTATCTGACTCACAGTCTGTCTGACTGACTGTCTAACTGTCTCACTGACTAACTTACCGACTGCCTTTCTGTCTGTCTGACTGACTGTCTGACCGTCTCACTGACTGTCTGACTGACTGACTGTCTCACTGACTGACTAACTGACCGAATGCCTTTCTGTCTGTCTGACTGACTGTCTCACTGATTGACTAATTGACTGACTGCCTTTCTTTCTGACTGACTCTCTCACTAATTGTCTCGCTGACTATCTGCCTTTCTGTCTGACTGACTGACTGACTTACTGTCTGACTGTCTGACCGTCTGACTGACTGACTGACTGTCTCACTGACTGACTAACTGACCGAATGCCTTTCTGTCTGACTGACTGTCTGCCTGACTGACTGACTGACCGATTGACTGACTGACTGATCGACTGAGTGACCCTGTCTAACTGACCAAATGAGTCTCAGAATTATTGGCTGATCGTCTGAATAAGTAAGTGTCAGACCATCAGACTGATTATCTGTTTGAGCATCTGACTGTCTGATTGTCTTATATACTGACAGACTGACCAACTAATCTGGTTGACCAACTAACTGCCTGCTACGGGATTGTCAGATTAACCGAATGCCTGAATGTCTGATTATCTGATCGACTGTTTTTGACAGACGGATGGTCTGACTGTTGAGTAACTGGTTGTCTACTTGATGGACTGACTGAAATACTGCTGACTAACTGACTGACTCGGTGACTCACTGTGTAATACTTCCCAGAAAAAGCCTGTGGATGAACGTGAGCGTGACCGTCCTTTAGTGCGCGTTCTGTTTGAGTTTTTGTTTGTTTTATAGACTTGGAGTATTAGATGTATTTGTTTTGTATTGCTGCTGTTTGGTTTGTGATCTTGTATAGGTCTGACGTATTTGAATGAGCCTCACAATACACTCGCCTTGTTTCCTAAAAGTCAATTTAAAGCGTTTTATGTCCAGTTTGTTTCGTTTACGCGAGCACCGTGACACTTTCATGGCTCATTCTTTGCGACACACTACAGATACGTGAACGCCAAAAAACCCAGTAAGACAAGATGTTACGATAACGATTGAATGTGAACTAGTTTATTAGCTCTGTATACTTAAAGCCTCTCCTGTGGATAGATGTGAGAAAATAAACACACCCTCATAATTTAACATAATTTTTTCTTTTTTTTTTTTTTGGACTTTTTGTGAACTCCAGTCACAGGAAAAGTTAGTAGTTTATTGCTTTATTGTTTGTCTGTTTCCGAGTGCTCATCCCCGTGCTCGAGCTCGTGGCTCAGAGTCAAATTCTAGTCAAATTCGCAGAAACGCCTCAGCAGATAAAACTTTTCTTAATCATAGGCATAGCAGATGTGTAAACCAGCATGATATTAAAAATAATAAATGGAAAAAAGAAGGTCACCTGTGGCATGTTTCTGTAGGTCAAATCTATAGTCAGTTCCAAAAGTAATGGCACCTTCAGGAAAATAAAAATATAAAAGGTTATGTGCACAAGGATTGAAATTATTAAAAGATTTTCTGTTTAAACCGAACAATTGAAATTCATATTGCAAGAAATTTAGACAGTGAGTGACAAAAATATTGACACCTGATAAATAGAAGATACCCCATAAATAAGTTTCACTTTATGCATGGTACAAATCAATCATGCCTAATGTGACAACGCTTTTAGTCAGCTTGAATATCTTTGTCATTGAACAAATCTGCACTAACACCCATGTACAGTCTTTTTTTTTTTTTTAACTTTAATTAAAGTTTTATTAGAAGTAAGAACTTGACAAGGAATGAACAAACAAATGTGTTTAGAGAGTGTGGAAGTGTACACTTGTGGGATATAAAGGTATTTAAAATATTTTTCTATACAGGATTTGTCCAAGATTTCCAACCATGAAACTGTAATATATATATATTGTGTTATTGTGTTATATATGTTGTAAAATTGCATCAGAGCAGCTTCTAATGTAAAAAAAAAAAAAAGTTTTACAATCAAAATGACGCTTATTCCACGTGTTCATGAACAAATCTCACTTCAGCAGCTTCTCCACGTCATGTTGTCTCGATGAGCGTCGTACTGAAGTGACCAGCTCAGAGTGTGGTGTAAAAATATCAAACCACAGGTTGTTTTTTTTTTATATTGCTCTATGTCACAGAGGAGCTCGGCCCAGAGCAGCCGCTTCACCAGTGTGGCCTCAGAGATCTCTTCACACACTCCACTAAACCTGACTTCTGTTTTTTTTTCCCTCACACTTCTGAAGAAACTTTTGCTTCTTTTCTTTGGTAGAGTACATGAGTTTTTTTTTTTTTGGTGGCCTGTTCAATATGTGTGTCTTTGTATTGTACAGGAAGGATACGAGTTTGTTAAAGGGCTTTTTTTGGCAGATGCAGCGTCTCCTCCTGTGTGATGACGGAGAGGCGAAACTGATGAAGGGAAAGGAGAGGGGATTTTTTTTTGTGGTTGATCCAAGGAGCAGATCCAACAGCCAATCATGGGAGAATGGGAAAACTCCAGCATGGAGAGGGGGAGAAAGGGGGTCCTGATGAGGTGACTGACTGGTGATAATGGGGGCAATAGAGGTTCTTATGAGGGTGATATGAGGTGGATTGGAGTTTGGGGGGCTGCTGGAACAAGCCCATGGTAGTGGGTGATCAGGTGTATGATGAAGGGACTAGTAGCCGACTAAAGTGTGACAACTGATGGGGAACGATGTAGGGGCTGATGTGGGGTAGAACCAAGGTGATGAGGCTGTTGATAGAGGGAGATGTGGAGATGTATATGGGGTAGAATCATTCTGATTGAGCAGTTAATGGGGAGTGATGCAGGGACTGATGTGGGGTTGGACCATTGTGATGGGGCAGTTGATAGAGAGCATTTTAGGGACTGATGTGGTGTTTAACCAAGGCTATGGGGCAATTGAGGAGGAGCGATGTGGAGACTGATGTGGGGTTGAACCACGGTCATGAGGCAGTTGAATAGGAGGGATTTGGAGACTTGTGTGGAGGACTAAAGAGACTGGTAGGGGCAATCAACTAAGAGTTGACTAAGCAAATAAGCACCAAGAGAGCTCTGCCATGGTCAAGGTTCAAGCTTTTTTTTTCCACTCAGTTTTCTTTACTTAAATCAGGACAAGTGCTTTCGTATTGTAAAAGCCTTCAGGTTACATCAGTCTCTGTCTTATTCCTTGATTCCTTCTCATTCCTGTGTATATGTTAGAGGGAGAGAGAAAGTCGCATTCTTTTAGATACACACTCATTGTATCCAGATGCTCATAAATATGTATGTGCCTCTACAGCAGGCTGCTTGTATTTGAGCCATTTTACTATGGGAAGCCTGTCGAAAACCTGTTCTTCATCACTACATGAATTTCTGTAGCTAGTTAACACGCTGCGCTTAAAGCTAACTGGCTAATGTTATTAGGACGCGTCTCCTAGTAGTAAGCTGGTCTAAATCTGCCCAAAGCTCTGATTGTTCAATTGTTTGTCTTCAGCGATTTAACTGGAAGATCAGATTACATCTTCTTATCGCCAGCATCGTCGGACAGTTGTTCAATTGTAAATATTTGCCCCTGTTCCAGAACAAGACACTTGATCTGACTTGTATTTGTCCCGTGTGCTCGGCGCAGTGTTGATATATAACCTGAGCGACGGAGTGAGATTTCCTGTAGCTCTCTGATCATCAGGAAGTCGCATCCATTCAAGCATGACGCTTCAGGAACTGAAGACTAACTGATTTTTTTTTTTTATACCGAGACTGACAAGGATAAGTGACACGTCTCGTTATGACTTTTTCCTGCAACATGCGTGATAGATGCATAAGAGGGGTTTCAGTTTGAAACCGCACCCCTGCACAGACCTACTAGTTTCTCACCCTTGTGCTCTCGTGTTCATGTGATTTAAGACCATGTGGCAATGAATGAGGTTTTTTTTTTTTTTTTTAAGTCAGGCGTTGAGGCGATGGGGGAATCCTGCTGGAATAGGAAGGAACCAAGTGACTACATCACACTACACACTACAGTTTGGCTCGCATGCAGTGTTTCAGCGATGGTACTCTGATCAGTTAGATATGGGTTACTTTGACGTAAGGCAGCTACTAGAGCTGTGAATCAGATAGCTGTGATAAGTTGTGCTTCTTATAGGTTTAAAAGTATTTTAAAAAATTATAACATGTATAAAAAGTAATAATACTACTTTCTTTTTATAATTGCTTTTTATATTTGAAGCAAACATCAAAGTGTTCCAAATTATTTCAAATCAAAATCTCTGAGCTCTCACATCAATCACGGCTCTACAGCCAATCACAGGCTGCTGGCGTCACATGGTTCGGAGGAAACATGTGATCGTCTTCGGCCCTCCCTGACTGAGTATTTGCATCCCATAATGTGGGAGCGCCCTGGTGACGATGGGGGAATTGGATACGACGATATTGGGGGGGGAAATAGTAAATAAATAAACAATTGTAAAAGTGTGAAAGGATTCTGAATCGAAAACTCACCCAACGGTTCCATCAATTGAATCAACAAACATAAGATGGAATAAATGGCTGCAGTTAGTTCTGTACAGACGCTCGCTAACTTAACTTAATTTAACCGAACGTCAGCGATGAAATGTTGTGCATCTCACAACTCTCCATAGTCGATGTCACACACACCTTTAGCGGTGGCATCACAGCTGTGCTGATATCCAGCACGACAGCACTCCACCTTGCTTAATTGGATACTTTTAGTATATTTTAATACTTAATGATCTGTAAGAAAAATCAGGTAAATCAGAGGATAAACGTTCAATTGATGTTCAATTGAAAGCGAGAATGACCAAAAATCGAATCGACTCAAACCTTTCATTTAAAAGTCGGCTCTAGCCGCATGTGACTCTTATTTTGAAGAAGCCTAATTTGATATTATTGATTTCCTACAGCAACAGCTGTTCGAATTAGCTTGAATGAATTTAAGATTTTATTCATTTTTTCTAAGCAGGTAATTCTGCACTGACACCATGGCGGAAAAACCCGGGTTTATTTTTGTTGATCTAAACGCTGCAGAAATCACATTTTCCTCCACAAACATTTAAATCGTACAACTCAATCGCATCGCGACGATTGGGATACTGACATTACAACTGATACTGACGCTGCAACAGTCTGATCTGTTTTGGCCTCGGAACAAAACCACAAATGAGGAAAATCGGCACAAGCGAGGGGAACCGAAAACTCCGTCCTCTGACACCTGTCTGCATGATCTCAGTGTTTTTTGTTTGTTTGTTTGTTTTTTTCGCACCCATGGGACGCTCTGATTGTCTTGTGTTCCTCATTGCTGATTTCACCAAAAGGACCTTGTGATCTTCGTCTCCATGACACTCTCAGGGTGTTGATGGTGTGTCTCTGCCTGCAGTTTCACTTCAGCTGCTGTCCGGCGAGAGGAGGCGATGTGCGGTCTGCGTGTTTCTCTCTCGCTCTCTCTCCTCAGTGCTCATATGACTCGTACGCGAGCACACGCCAGAGTCAAACATGCGCCCTTATCCAGAACTTCTGCAGCTTCTCAAAGTTTCACTCTGCAAGTTGTTTTTAATCGTTTTCTAAACTTTCAGTTAAAGTTTGGATCAGGGTGTTGATTTTTTTTTTAGATTTTTTAATTCCCCTAGATTTTACTTGTTAATTTAACTAGAAGACATGTCGTATATCAAGACTTTTCTGCACTGCGTCTGTGCGAGTTTAGTCCGTACTACAGTATCGAACATGCCTTAATATTTAGAAGCTTTTTTTTCTTTTTTTTTTTTTTTATAATTTAAGCTGATAAACCCGAGACATCTGAGACAATCTGAGCCAAAGGACAGAGCTGTAGAACTTCAAAGCGGCACGTGCCCTATAGATTTTTAAAAGTAAATAAATAAATAAACAAAGGGGACAAAAATAAGTATGGTTTAACACTGACGTAAGGAGTTCACTCTACAGTTTTGTCAAATCTCGTGTTGAAATGATGCAGGGATTTTGTTTGTGCAATTCAATTTTTTACTTTTTTTTAGGTGAAGTTCTTACACAGCTAATGTGTAAGGCATGTGAGTGTGTCGGGGTTGACTGTTCCACTGCTTCACTGCCCTCAGTGCCACTTGGCGTGTGGTATAAGTGAGGATGAGATCACCCAGCTCAACTGGAGATATGATGAAATCTGCAAAAAAAAAAAAAACGTTCTAAGCTTTAAAGCTCTCACAAGGGCTGCACGATTCTTGGCAAATATGTAATTCACGATTTTATTGAGATCACGACCCTCCCACCCGACTCCCTCACCCGTTTCTCTCACGCGTTTCTCTCACGTGACTCTCTCTGTCTTCCAACATAAAAAAAAAACATTGATTGCACTTAAGGAAAACTGTGTGTTGTCTGCACAGGACTTTCAACTCTCTTGAAATAAAATAAAAGTCATCTTTCCCTATTTGAATGTAAATAAAGTGAAAAGATGTTAAACATAAATAGACTTTCACATAAGACACTTTCATGCATATTTGCATGTAGCTTTCGCTCCGTTCTCAGAGTCTCTGTGTAACAGCCCGAATAAACACAGCAGATTTACTTATCTAATACTTTTCATGTAAATCCCAATTAGAACTGCACGTGCCCATCTCTGATCAGACAGTAGTGTGTATTTTCGTTTTTAGTGTGTGTGAGAGAGACATTCAGAACATGCAATAACTTATGCTATGATAAGCGCAACAACCGAAGAAAATCGAACACCTCTATCTCACCTACGCAGCTTCACGCGGTCGCCGTAAGTACGGTTCTTTGCAATTCACCGCGAGTTTTGGCGTGTGTATGTGTGTATGTGTGTATGTGTGTATGTGTGTATGTGTGTATGTGTGTATGTGTGTATGTGTGTGTGTGTGTATGTGTGTATGTGTGTATGTGTGTATGTGTGTATGTGTGTGTGTGTGTGTGTGTGTGTGTGTGTATGTGTGTCTGTGTGTGTGTGTGTGTGTCTGTCTGTCTGTGTGTCTGTGTGTCTGTCTGTCTGTCTGTCTGTCTGTCTGTCTCTGTGTGTGTGTCTGTCTGTCTGTCTGTGTCTGTCTGTGTCTGTCTGTCTGTCTGTCTGTCTGTCTGTCTGTCTGTGTGTGTGTGTGTGTGTGTGTGTGTGTGTTTTGTTAATATTGGTAATATTTTTGGATGGCTGGGACAAATGATCTGCATTTACATTATTTATTTCTTACAGGAAATTCTTTTCACAATACAAATTTACGCTTACAAAATGAAATAAATTGTTAGGCCAAGATTCTGCTGTATATCTTATTAACAGTACAGGTCGCACCTAACACTGCGCCTCACAGCGAGTCAAATCACATAGGTGAGATAGGGTGTAACTGTTTGACACATAAAGCATCAAAAGGAGTCGATCAGAAACAGGTCATCAGAATGTAAAAAAAAAAAATAATGATAGCTTATGATTGGCTGGAATTCATATGAGCATGTGCGGGAAATGCAGTTTAAGCACAACGCGAGTGTGAGTTTAATGGAGTAGGTTAGCGTTTAAGGACACAAAAATAAAATCAGTTTTTGTCATGAAAATTAAATCATTTGCTAATCTTTGGCCTGATTGGTGATTTAATCGTGTTTGAGTGAAATCGGACTGATGCAGCAATCCGGGATTGTCGTCAAGTCAATAAGTGAACCGCGTGAATCTTGCATGATGCTCTACTCTGAACTCACAGATTTCGCCTGCGGGTTATTTTTCTTTGTGTGTTTGTGTGAGAACCATTTGCTACAGCTTTGTGCTTTAGCAGGAATCTTAAGAGTACCCGGGCGTCCTGCCAACTCGGCGGCGATATTCCGAGTCAAAGAATTCCGAAGTGAAGTGAAAATGAAAGCTCGTGTCCTGTAGTTGTGGGAAAGAAGCACGGATGTGAGAGACAGAAAAGAAAATGAAAGGGGGAAAAAAAGAAGTAGCCGGATGGATACGAGAGCCCATTGTGATATTGTTACAGCATTCACTTTTACTCCTCTCCGTTAAGTCGTTTCTCAGAAACAGGCAAGTAGGAACAGCTTGAGATGAAGACGTCCTGTCCTCTCCAGCGTCGGGATTTTTGATTGTTGTTACCCCAAGCCACGACCCGCAGTCACATCTCCCATACGCTAATCTCAGCCCGTCTTGTCCTAAATCTCACCTGCTGGTAAACCTTCGCCCAGTGAAGTGTAAATCTGAGGTTGCCGTGATGTTTTTCTGTTCACCGTGATTGTAAAGCGTGATTATCTGAGATACAATCACCGTCATATCAGCTAAAATCAGTCTGAATCTTTGTTCTCTCGTTAACTTTGTGTTTCTGCCAATTTGAGCTGTGAATCATGGGTAGACTATTTAATTTATCGATTTTGATTTTATTGAATTTTTTTTGGCTTAATTTGTACTCAAGCAGCTATACGGATGCTCTCCCTTAAGAATTTTTGCTTCCTTAAGATTTTTAATTTTGCAAGGAATTTGCATTGGCATATGAAACATTTTTGGCATACGAACAGATCCACCGCTTAAACAGATTCTTTTAGTTAGCGAAAGGTCTTTCGAAAGAGTCAACTCACAATACCGACATGTGTTCAAAGCTGTGTGTTTTTTCACGTTTTTTTGCTGATATTGGTAATATTCACCGGGCCTCATCGGTTTCAATGAATCAGTCCGGGAGCACGAAAATAGAAAATGTCTGTCCTGTAAAGCTGTCCTGATAGTGAATCATCCTAATTTTGGAAAATCCTCAACAAAAGAGTTCACAGTTCAATACAGTGGAAAACAGCTCTGAGATAAAATAACGATTCCTCTTGCGGAGACAAAGGTGCAGAGACAACACTTGCATTTGACGTGTGAGATTTATTTCCTTAGGTGCGGTTACGGTTTTTGGCCACATGATGGCAGTGTGGAGGAAACTGGACAGATTTAGTCAAGTGGATTGGTATGCTTTGCATTGTATATTCGTGTCTAAGGTGTACAAGACTCACTTTGTCGGACTTAAGAACAAATCAGACTTATGAACGTGCTTCCAGAACTGAACTTGTTCGTAAGTCGGACAATTGAAAAAGTAATTAAGCACTGAAATCGTGTGAAACTCGGTTGTTTAAATGTCTCATCTCGGACAAAGCGATAAACTCTTATTTGTCTGCCTATACTTGCGTCCACTAGGTGGCGGTATTGCATCAAGGACTTATAATCTAAAGGAAGAAAAGGGGCGATACTCTCACAAAACATGAGTATTTGCAGAATATAAGAGCGCTTTGTATTTTTCTGAAAGCTCTGGTATGTTAGTAAGGAATTTGTCCATTTTGTCCACATTTACCTGAATAACCTGTGAATGAATAAAGTGTGAATCGAAACCCAACGCAAGAATTAAAATGATTTAATCTGCAAACAAATGATTGATTTTGATTGCATGATCGATTGAATTGCACAGCACTACTGATCTACTCCATACAAGTAGGATGATGTTTAGTCCTGAACAGCGCGGACGTCTGGAGATCCAGAAATAATCTGAAATCTACTAAATGTTGGAGATTCCTATATTTTTCCCGACGCTCACAGAAGCGAGCGTGATCCGTGTCATTGCCCCAGCACTGGAACGGCAAGGAATTTCCTGCCTTAAGTTTTGGTTCGAACCCAGCGCTTTTCCTTACTCTAGCAGATTTCGTTTATCTCCGTGCACATGAATCATTTCAGATTCTGGAGCAATCCAGCTCCTTAACCACACATCCATCATGTTCACCCAGGGCTGCGTCTCTGCTGAATCACAGCTGCTGTTCAGGTTTTTTTTTTTTAATTCGCTTGGCCGTGGTCCAGAGTGACTTTCTCCGTGTTTGGCAGTCATTGAAACATTTTTCTTACTGCACAGGGAGGGTGTGAGTTTTGGCTTATGGTTCCACATATGGTCGTTATTCCCAGCCATCCAGTAATCAAAATGCAGGGAATTCCCGAGTTAAATAGTCTTGTGGTAAACAATTATTGTCACAGGTATTTTTACTGTTGTTGTGAGATTTCCAGACAGAAGGAGGTTTTGAGATCGTCTTATTGTCTTCTCGGGGAGTTTTTCTTTTTCCTCGCCGCCATCACCCCAGGCATGCGCATCAGGGACGATCTTATTATTATAATTCATACATATTTTCTCTATTTTATTTCTGTATATTTTAAATCTGTAAAACTGCTGTATTTGCGACAGTAACCATTGTTAAAAACACTTTAGGAATAAAACCAAACTGAATTTATGGTAATGGATCTTCTGAGAATCATAGTGTAAGGTGTTAAATATGTCAGAAACAGAGGAAAAAGGAAGTTTTGTAGGAAGAGTATTAAATGGTTTTACTACTGCTACCACTACTACTACTGCGAATATTACTGCTACCACTGCTATTATAGCTACTGCTACTGCTACTGCTACTACTAAAACCAAACTAAATTTATTGTAATGGATCTTCTGAGAATCAGAGTGTAAAGTGTTAAATATGTCAGAAGCAGAGGGAAAAGGAAGTTTTGTAGGAAGAGTATTAATATTAGAAATAGTATTATATGGTTTTACTACTGCTACCACTACTACTACTGCTAATATTACTGCTACTAGTACTGCTACTGCTACTACTACTACTATTACTGCTACCACTGCTATTACAGCTACTACTACTATTACTGCTATTACAGCTACTACTACTACGACTGCTACTGCTACTACTACTGCTAATATTACTGCTACTGCTGCTATTACAGGTACTACTACTAATATTACTGCTAGTGCTGCTATTACAGCTACTACTACTAATATTACTGCTACTATTACCGCTACTGCTACTATTACTGCTATTGCTTCTGCTACTGCCATTACCGCTACTGCTACTATTACGGCTACTATTACTGCTACTTCTCCTGCTGATTCTGCCATTACTACTACTACTGGTGCTTTTTCTGTTATTACTGCCACTGCTTCTGCTACTGTTGCTTCTGCTATTCTGCTGTTACTCCCACTACACTGTTTATCTGAGCACGAAGCCCTTAAAGTCTTAATGATTGGTCACATAGGCAAAGAAATAGTCCAGATTCACATCAGCACATGTTAGGGTTGTTTTCAGTTCTTTCTATGACTAATAATAATAATAATAATAATATTGTTTTTACTGCAATTAGTACTAGTTCAGTAAAGATCGTCTAGTGTTAAACTTACTGTATGAAACTGCTCCATCATGAGCAATGGCGCCTGAGCTAATAGTGGAGCATTGTTACTCACTGTAGGAGCTTTAAACTTTTAAACTTGCTCTGATCAAACAAACAACCCGCTTGTCCTATTAATCATCTGTTGTATTTATAAGCTTTACTATTTTGACATTTTAACACTGACAGAAAGTTGCCTGATGTCGTTGTTCATATTTAGTATGTAGTAAAGTACGCTCAACCCTCAAACACCACCGATTTCATCTCATGACCAAACAGATTTTTTTTTTTTTTAAATTTTTTTATTAATGACGTATGTGATAAAACTCCTACTGCGTTACTTTTCGCTTTGCTCATCTGCTCCAGCACGACTCGAGCAACGTTAATGTGCCACGCCATGAATAATATACCTGAGCAGGTGTTTCCTGGGGTGTTATGTCAAATTAACACCTGTGTGTGGGAAAGACTGGACAGACTGGAGGCTTCGCAGGAAAGAAGCACTTGAATGTCAGCTTTATTCGGGGAGAAGTTAAGACTTGGCCAGGCACGATCTTTAACCAGATTACATGCCTGCAAACATTAGCGTGAAACTTCGGTTTAAGGGTGGGTGAGAACTCGCTTGGCCACGAACTCGGGTTGAATCGTTCGTAGGTGGAGCTGAGAGTAGGACCCAGAAATTTTATAATATTATAACTTTACATTGTATGTAAGCCAGGATGGCTGAAAAATTAGCGTGTTGCTCAAACAGTTTTAAACAATTTTTTTAATTTTAATTAAACAAAGTAGCTTGACAGGCCAAGCTTATGTAGTTAATTTTTAAAATTAATATAGTCGAGTCGATGTGATGCTGTTGACATTTATAATAATTATAATAATCATAATAATCTTAATAGTAATAACAATAATAAGCCTACTATTTCCACTACTACTAATAATAATTAAAGTAATGAAATTATAAAATTAAATCTAAAAATAAAATGTATGCAAATAAGTCAATACAAATAATGAATTACAGTGGAACCTTGGATTACGAGCATAATTCATTCCGGAAGTGGGCTCGTGTTCAAAAACACAAGTAAACCAAATCATCATTTTCCCATAAGAAATGATGATACTCGGCGCTCTTAAACCAATACTTGCTCGGTTTCCGATTAAAATTTTATTAAAAATCTTTGTGCGGTTTGCGGAACACTCGTAAACCACGTTACTCGCAAACCCGAGGTTCCACTGTATTTGTCTGTATCAGTCTTATGTAACAATAATAAAATTAAATATATACATTTGTATATATATTCAATATTATATTATATTAACATTTAATATCATATATTAAATATATAAAATTTGTAAATGGATTTATAACATGTAATATATGCGTGTGTTAATGATTAATCATCGATGTTAATAATTTAACCGATTGAAAATGCATTAGCCTTCAATGTTTTGCGCAATATTTTTCCATAGATTTAGATCTCGTACATCTCAAGAGGGCGCACTTGCAATTCGAGCAGTGTGCAATATTGCCTGTTTTTTTTTTTTTTAAAGGGAACGGAAAGGCGAGTTTGTTTTTGTTTTTGTCCCCTCCCGCCTTAAAACCTAACTTACTGTAGTCTTCTTTAGCGTTGAGTCGAGTTTTAGCTTTTTATTCCACTAAATCTTGAAGATGTCATTGTGAGCATTTTTGTCCTTGTTTTGTTCGGCAGAGACGCGGAAACATATATAATAAATAAATACATAAAAACATTTATAACGTGTGACGTTTAATTCAGTACTGCATTAATGTTCTGTGAAATATATTTTTGATTGTGAATTCTTTTCTTTTTTTTGTTGGCACTGTTATGTTTAGTCACGTAGGAAGTAAACAAATGAGGTCACGCGCCCTATTTTTTGTGCTGTTAGCTGTTCAGACTGGTGAGACGCTTCCTTCATTAGAGCACACCTTTTCCCTGCTTCAGGGGTTTTTTATGTTGTTGTTGTCGTCGTTTCCTTGTTCACTCCACCGTTAAACGTGCAGCCCTTCTTGCTCCTCAGTGTGACGTCTCTTGGGACGTGTAATAACCGGTCTGGGTGACAGACACACCACGTTTCTCTTCCGCCTGTCTTTGCAACTGAACGCTTTACAGCGTGTCTGAATCGCGCTTGAGTAAATACCGCACGCTCCACCATCAGGATGATGTCACAGACTCGGGGCGGGGCACGACTCGTATTTCTGAAATCAAACACAGTGTTGCGTGCGTGTGTGTGTGTGTGTGTGTGTGTGTGTGTGTGTGTGTGTGTGTGTGTGTGTGTGTGTGTGTGTGTGTGTACTCTTGCAGTGGAAGAGAAAGGCCTCTGCGTCCACCACACCCTGCTTCAGGCCACTTCATTCACTGTAACTCATTTAGACTGGTGCAAAGAGATGCAGCTGTGTAAATTCTCTTTCTCTTTCTTACTCACACACACATACACACACACACATACACACACACTCGCTGACACTCACTGTTCCCCAGCACACAACGCAGGCCTTTGAGACAGCAGAGGTCTCAGTAACAGGCTCATCAGTGTGAGGCATAAGGGGAGAGCACAGCAGTGCAGTACATAAGTTTGTGCCCCCCGGATTTTCTCTTTTAGGCCTTAAATTTAGCATTGTCCTGCAACAAGAGCGCGATCCAGAACTGGGGGCAAAATCATCCGAGTGTTAAATCTGACAGGATGTGGAGGATGAAGGCAGTTATTAAAGAAGGAGATCAAGATATTTGTGTCGTATTCAGAAAGGGGCGTGCAAACTTTTATTTTTTTTCTTCTCACCAAAATGTTTTATTATAATAAATGATTTCGTCCTTATATTGCATTCACATCAGAATTCACCCTGCTACGTTCATCAGCAGTCACCTCATCATTAGACTCCAGGGACTCGGCTCGTGCCGTAACATCATGTTTGACAGATGACGTGATGTTTTGGATCATGAGCTGTTCCTTTCTTTCCTTTTCCGTCTTTTCTCACAAACTAATCTTGGTTTCCTCAGTCCTGTTCTCGAGCCTTACCTGTGATTTGCACCTCGTCGTGAAGCGTCTGTATTCACTTCATGAAGCCGTCTCTTGACTGTAGTCTATGACGATGACGCTCCAACCTCCTGAAGAGTGTTCCTGATGTCCTCTGGTCTTCACAGCCGTTCGTTTGCTGTTGCTGATCTTGCCGGTTAATTCTCGCTGTTTAAGTGCGTTACAAACGTGTATTGGCCACTCCCAGTGTTTTTGCTATTTGCCTGAAGGTTTTATTTTATATCTTCAACCTAATGATGACTTCCAAATACGTACCCTTTTTCCACCGAGGTGGTTCCAGAGCCAGTGCGGAGCTGGTGCCCAATTTCCATCCAGTTCTTTGTTTTCAGAAAGCAGCCAACCCTCAGACAGAAAAACTTGTTCCACGGCAGCGCCAACACTTTGCTGGGGATGGGGTTATCACGACCAACTAAAAATAATCATTTTTTAAAAATGGACTCAATACGCAGTGGGCAGCTACAAGTGCCTCCTAGTAATGATGAAGCCAAGAGAACTCGCTCGCAAAGCCATGCTGAAGTTGTTGTGCTTGCTGCTAGCAGTTTTAATTTTTTATTTTTTTGCCACTAGCATTGTATTTTATTCTATTTATTTATTTATTTTTGTTTTGCCGCTAGCATTGTGTTTTTGTTTAATTTATTTAATAAAGGTTTTTTTGCCCCTTGCATTGTATTTTGTTTATTTATTTTTATTTTGCTCTTGGCATTGTACAGTATTTCATTTTAATCCTTTATTTATTTATTTATTTATTTATTACTGTTTTGCCACTGGTGTTGTCGTTAGCATTATCACTAGCGTTACTGGGCCACGGTAAAAGACGTTCACATTTTATTTGTTTTATTTATCATTTATTTTTATTTTGCCGCTAGCATTGTATTTTATTTTATTTATTTTTATTTATTATTTCTTTGCCACCAGCGTTGTCACCAGCATTACTGGGAAAGTACCAGGGGTGCTCCGATCAGGATTTTTGGGGTCGATCTCCGATCACTCCGGGAAGCTGTATCGACCGATACCGATTGCAGAGTCTGCTTGACGCCTTATCAACCTTAACTTTAAATAGCATTATTTATTAAACTATATTTAACAACAAAGTAAATTAAGTATTGAAATGACAAGAAGAGGAATATCATGAATTGACACCTGTATTTATTGGCAAACAACATGTGCACCACGTCATCTTAAAACAGAGCAGCCTGTGTTTGGTTAGTAATTGGGATCAGCTTAGAGCTTGACAATTACAACTTTCCTGTAGATTGTATAAAATGAAATAAAATAACAGACAAGTAGGGCGTGACGTTCTGCAAGGTCCGCAAGCATCCGCGATGGCCGTCAAAATTTTTTTAACATATTTAATTTTTCTATATCGGCCATTACAGAGACTGCCGTTCAAACTTCCCAAAGCAATTATCGGCCGATTATGATCTGCGACCGATCAATCGGAGCACCCCTAGAAAGTACAGACCTGCACAGACGTATACGGTGACATAATATCGTGACTGTCTAACCCTTAGAAAAACAAAGGCAGTTATTAAGAGGTTCTAACCGGCACCAGCACCTGGTTCATTTTGGTGGGAAAAGCGGTGAGCGTGGCCTTCATAATGAGAGTTCAAGTGAACAGCTACCGAAAGCAAACGTAACACTCAAACACCTCCAGGCCTTTTAATCTGTTTATTAATTGATGGAGTAATGAGGGAACACATCACACCTGGCATGCGCCTGCCTGTCAGCTGTTCCATTATTTATGAGCCCCTCTAAATGTGTGTGTGTGTGTGTTCGTGTCTGTGTGTGTAAAAATGACTGTAATGGCTGAATGGTTAAATTTATGGAGTACAGTTGTAGAAATCCACTGTGCATCTGTCTGATTGTGTGTGTGTGTGTGTGTGTGTGTGTGTGTGTGTGTTTGTGTGTGTGTGTGTGTGTGTGTGTGTGTGTGTGTGTGTATTTGTGCACAGGGGGAAGTGAAGGTCAAGGCCGGATCTTTCAGCGATTCCCAGAGAAGGACTGGGAGGATAACCCCTTCCCTCAGGGCATCGAACTAGTGAGTACATAACACACACACATACACACACACACACCAATCCAAGAGACACGTACGATTCACAGTGCAGTGAGACCAGCCGAGATTGTGCTTTTTGAAGGTGTTAAAGCGCTAAAACATGACGATACGCCACGATACTGATGTATCACCGCACGAGACCGTGTCTCTAACTGTCCCGGGTCCTCCAAGTGCTGTCTCTCAAACTGTGATTATTTTATTCAGTAGTGTGGTTTTGCTTACTGTCTCTGTTTTTGCTCGTCTCTTTGTGTCTGTCTGTGTGTGTCTTCGTCAGTTCTGTCAGCCCAGCGGGTGGCAGCTGGTGCCCGAGAGACAGTCTCCGTCTTTCTTCGTGGCCGTCCTCACAGACATCAACTCGGAACGCCATTACTGTGCCTGCTTCACCTTCTGGGAGACTGTAGATAACCCTCAGGTGAGTGAGAGGGTGAGGGAGTGAAATAATGAAGGGATGGGAGGGAATGAATGAGCGAGTGAGAAAATGAAGGAGAGAAAGAGAAAAACAAGCAATGATGGAAAATGTGTTTCACACCTCAGTGTTCAGCTTATATCATGACATTTTCTTGAATACAAATGTCATTGTGTGTGTGTGTGTGTTTAGCTGCAGAAGGAAGAGCCCAGCGAGGCAGATGAAGATGAAAGCCCTGATCTGCTCCAGCCCGCGCAGCTCTACGCCCCCAAGAGCCTGGTGCTGGTGTCTCGTCTGGACCACACCGAGGTGTTCAGGGTGAGTGTGTGCAGACACACACACAAACACACACACACACAGTGCTGTGTAATGTAGAGCTGAGCTGAGTGTGTGTGTGTGTGTGTACAGAACTGTCTGGGGCTGGTCTACACGGTGCACGTGGAGCATGTGAACGTCCCGCTGGAGACCGTGATCGGGAATCTCCTGACCTGCCTCATTCCCATCGCTGGAGGATCTCAGGTGAGCTCTCGCCCTCTCACACACACACACTCGGCTAAACAGTAGTGTGTGTGTGTGTGTGTGTGTGTGTGTGTGTGTGTGCGCGCATTGTACCAGTGTATGAATGCTGGACTTGCTAGAGATGATTACACTGCTAACAGAACGAGTGCTGGGTTCCTCTTCCTCCTCCTTCTTCTTCTTCCTCTGTTTGAAACTCAGTTCAGCCCAAATCTACCTGCCTTGCAGAAGTATTCACCCCTCTTTACCTTTGTGCAACACTACACTAGGAAGAAGGTTCCCATCTTGTCGTCACTTTACAAAGCAGCAGGGCGCAAATACTTATGAAAACACACTGTTTTTTAGGGGGTGAATACTTTTTCAGAGCACTGCATTTTTTAAATTTTATTCTGATCATATTTGTAAATTTTGTAAATAACGTTATTAAGCCTCACAATCGACCAATCAGCAGCTCTGCTTTAACATAGCTCCGGTGCATGTGTCCCTCTGTCCTTCTGTCCCTCTGTCCTTCTGTCCCTCTGCTCTTCTGTCCCTCTGCTCTTTCCATCACACCTTCTAATACGTCTTTATTTTATTCTTCTTCAGTTTTTCCTTCATCTTTTTTTTCATTTTCTTTAATGGTTCCTTCCTTCCTTCCTTCCTTCCTTCCTTCCTTCCTTCCTTCCTTCCTTCCCTTTGTGCTGAGTTACTGATCCTTGTCTTCTCTTCTTTCTTTTTCGCTTCCTCGACTTTTTTTTTCATTTCCCATTCCCATTTCCTCTGCCCTTCCTTAATCCCCTTTTTTCTTTCTTTCATTTTTTTTTCACTGTGCTGTTTTTTTTCACGAAAGTTTTCCGTACTTTTCTCTGCCTTTCATTTATCCATCTTCACCTTCTTTATTTTTCTTTCTTTCTTCCTTTTTTTTCTTCAGCTGCCCGGCTTGTTTTTTTGTTACATTTTTGCTTCATTTCCTCTGCATTTTCTACAGCTTTCTTTCTTTTTCTTTTTCTCTCATGCTTTTTTCCATTTTTATATTATTTCATGTGCCCTTCATTCATCCCCCATTCTTTGTTTCTTTCTTATTTTTCTTGCTTTTTACATTTTTCCCTACTTTCCTGTGTTTCTTTTCACCCCCCTCTTTCTTTCATTCTTTCTCATCTGTTTTTTTTCTCCATTTCCCATCATTTCCTCTGCCTTTCCTTCATTCCCATTTCTCTTTCTTTCTTACTTTCTTTCTTTGTTCTATGTTGATTTTTTTCTATTCCTTTTCTCTGCCTTTCCTTGATACCTCTTCACCTCCTTTTTTTATTTTTTCATTTCCTTAATTCCCCTCTTCAGATTTTTTTTTTTCTTTCTTTCTTTCTTTCTTTCTTTCATTTTATCTCATCTATTCCTCTGCCCTTCCTTTACCCCTGTTCTCCTGCTTCACTTTTCTCTTCCTTCCTTCCTTCCTTTCTGCCTGCTTTGAAGTAACATTACCTTCATTTCGTCTGTGTGTGTGTGTGTGTGTGTGTGTGTGTGTGTGTGTGTGTGTGTGTGTGCGCGCATTGTACCAGTGTATGAATGCTGGACTTGCTAG
>QMIH01000391.1:136510-160674 GCA_003987875.1 Clarias batrachus | reverse complement strand
TTGTGTGTGTGTGTGTGTGTGTGTGTGTGTTTGTTTGTGTGTGTGTGTGTGTGTGTGTGTTTACAGCGCACACAATAATACTTAAGAATATGAACTGTGAAGTTTTAGGTTTATTTATAGAGTGTGATGGGTTTATGAACATTTATAAATGTTTAATAAACTGTACATGGTGAAAGGCGAGTATACTACATAACACTGTCGTACTCAGTAATTCACAGATGTATATTAATAACGTCCGTCCCCGACTCGCACGTCTGACATGTGTATGATGTGTAAACTGGCTCTTGTCACTTTATGAGTCAGCAATGAGACTTTCGTGGTGTGTGAAGTTTAAACCCTGCTCCTGTGTGTTGCAGATAAACGAACCCCCAGTCTGTAGTTTATCTGACTGGCTGCTGGGTTGTTTTCAGGTAACGGCGACCTTTCATTCGCAGCTTCAGCCAATCACCAGTCTTCTCCTGATTCTGTCTGTTCATGATGAACACATTTGATTAAATTTTTTTTTTTTGTTAATTCCCCTCCCCCTGATTGCTTCAGTTGTGTAACTCATTTGCATTCACTCACTGTTTATGTTGCTTTTATCCAATCAGACAATCAAAAATCAATTTCTAAATGTATTGTTTTCATTGCGTGAGCTATACAAATGAGCGCAACACACACACACACACACACACACACACACGCGCGCACACACACGCACACACGCACACACGCACATTGATGAGATCTTGGCCTGGGGACAGTAGGGGTGGGGATTACAGGATGGCAGATGGTTGTCTAAGCAGGCTGTATTGTCTCTGATGGACAGCGTCTCATAAACACACCCACACACTCTTATACGCTCGAGTTTACACCCATTTTGCTCATCCATGTATACAAAGAGATCACCACTGGGCAGATTTAAGCCTTTGTCACACAGATATTGCACCATAAAGGCGACACTAAAAATCTCTTTAATATTGTGCTTTCCTCTCACGTCTTGCAATTCACACAGAACCCACAAATTCGGCGCTAAACCGCCTCAGTGTGTGCTTTCAAGCAGCTTTGATTAGACGGGGCTGCTATTAGACTAGGCGTGGTGTTTACCACAACAACAGCATCTGTGTGTAGTCTGGCATGTACTGTATGTCTCGTAAATACTGTACATAATATTTCAGAGCCCTGGCGACCTGACCAATCATAGGCGAAACCAAATTATCATGACCAGTCATGATGTAGAAAGCGGGATTTGTCTGGTCAAAAAAAGTTTATTCCAAGTTTATTAGTGGTGCTTACGAGGTGAAGCACTACTATTATTATCTCAGTCTTATTTTATTTTTATTTTTTTTCTTCTTCCCTACAAAAGTTTGTCCACCGTTTGTTGTAGACCCATGGATGAGGTGTCAAATCGTGAGGCTTGTTCGGAAATTAGGTGTTCACATGGGTATTCTAAGAGGTAGGAGGTAAATTGCCCCTACAGGGGGCAATTAACTGCCCCAAAAATCCCATAGACTTAACATTGAGGCCAACTTTAACGGATTCTGGCTCAGATTCTAGCCACATTGGAAGAGGGTAGCAAGCTGTGTCAGGGCATATCACGCAAGTGTGTATAAGTTGTATGCCTGGGGTGCAAGAGGTGCCCAAATTTGCTCCATTGACATACAATAGTAACTTGCATAGGAACTTTGAAACAATCGAACTGTGGATCCCATTCTCATAGATACATGGGGGAGGGCTCATCTTACTCAGGCAACCAATCAGGCTTTCGTTCTTATCATGTACTAATAAGCCCACACCCCCTAGCATCATCATTAGCATGCAGGTAACGTTGCTAGCATAAAGCTAAAAATGTTAGCATGTTGCTAGCATAATGCTAACTTGATTAGCATGTTGCTAGCTTAAAACTTACTATATTTAACAGCTGTTAATGTTATCTGCTGGTAATGTTGCTAGCATTATGCTAACATGATTAGCATGTTGCTAGCATTATGCTAACTATATTAGCATGTTGCTAGCACGATGCTAACAATATTAGCATGTTGCTAGCACGATGCTAACTAGATCAGCTGTTGCTATGGATGATGCTAACTATATCAGCTGTTGCTATGGACATCATTAGCATGTTGCTTACATAATGCTTCCGTGATTACCATGTTGTTAGTCATCAGTAACTTAATACTTTAACCCTCTGAGCTGCCACTGACCCAAATAATTTTTTACATCAACAGACGGTCTTGTGTGCTAGGAGCAAATTATTTGCTACTTTTGGTTACAATTATATACAAAAGAAAAAAATTATAAGAAAATTTGTATCATAATGAATCAGGACATTTATTTATAAAATTGTGATACTTATAGAATCATCCCCTAATTATTGTGATGATATCTAATCTGATGATTCACGTCCCTGTTTAGCACTAACTAATTGCACAAGGTTCGTTAACAAAAATCCCTAATAATGTTCCCTTTCTGAACCGGCTGTGTGAATGAGGCTTTAACTGGCGGACTGTTTTTACAACCCCAATCCCAGTTTAAATAAAACCACCTTATTGTCCATTTCAGTAATCTTACTGAATGCTGTACATCTTCTCACAGTCATCCTGTAAACATCACAAAATCTTCACTCAAATCTCCACAAATCTTCTCCGTGTCATATTAACAGACATGTACTGTAGATTGCAACAAAGCTCGTGGCTTGACTCAGTAAGGGTTCGAACGCCTCTTCTTTCATAAAATTGTAACAGAAACAGAGGTGTTTTTCGAGCTCATTTCTGCAGCTCATATCTCATTACACACATCTGCCACCACTTATAAAAAGCCTGAGAAGTTACTGAATGAGTCATATGATGGAGAGATAAGCGAGCGAGATAAAATAGGGGAAAGGGTGGGAGTGTAGAGAGAGAGAGAGAGAGAGCGAGAGAGACAGGAAGAGTAAGAGAAAATGAAAGAAATATTTGTAATCATCATGACTCGGCAAATCCATTTATCGTCCTCTCCGATTCTCAGCATTTTGTTGTTGTTGTTTGTTCGTCTGTATCTCACTGCCAGAGCTGAGGAATTAGTGGGAACTCCTCTTCATTCCCAACCGTCAAAGTTCACTGAAAGCACTTTTGTAAAATCAGGAAGGAATAAAACACAACTGTGTGTACCGTTTTAGGGAAATAGACTAAAGTGCTTTCTTGTTCTTATACCACAGTGTTTTTTTTTCATCGATTCGATTTTTCAATTTTACTCCAAAACAATAGTTATAATTTACCTTATAACATGTGTAGATTCACCAGCCAATTCATTAGGTACACCTTGGACCCCCTCCAGTCTTCAGACCTGCTTTAATTCGTCATGCCATAGATTTAGCAGGGGGCAAGAAAAATTCCTTACAGATTCTCGTCCATATTGACATGATGGCATTACGCAGTTTGCTGCAGATTCTTTGCAGTTGCATATCCATTTCACCACATCCCAAAGGCTCTCTATAGGAGTGAGTTTTTTAAGTTAATTTAAAGCTTTATTCATTACATGCGCATTACTGCACAGTGAAATTCTTTATTCTTTGCATATCCCAGCTTCGTTAGGAGACCGGGGTCAGAGTGTGGGGTTAGAACGTGCAGTCAGCCGTGATACGGAGATCCTGGAGCAGACATGGACATGTGTTATGGGCATTGCTTAAGGGACCAGGTATATGTGATGACTGTGGAGGCAGTTTGAGTACAGTGAACAGTTTGAGATGATTTTAGTTTTGTGACATGGAGCGTTATCCTGTGTTGGGCGTAATGGGATGGACACCAACAATACTCAGGTAGGCTGTGGGATTTAAACTATTCTCAATTGTGCCAAGAAAATCTTTCCCACACCATTACACCTGAAACTTTGACACAAGGCATGAATGAAGCCATGCCTTCAAATTCTGACCCTACCATCCGAATGTCGCAGCAAAAAAATCAAGGCTCATCAGACCAGGCAATGTTTTTTCCATGTTTATCTTTTGTTGTCCAATTGTTGGTGAGCCTATACAAATTGTAGCCTCAGCTAGCTGACAGAAGCAGCGCTCGGTGTGGTCTTCTGCTGCTGTAGTCCATCTGCTTCAAGGTTCAACGTGTTGTGTGTCCAGAGATGTTTTTCGGCATACCTTGGTTGTAATGATATGTTACTTGTTGCCTTTCTATCAACTCAAACCAGCCCGTCCATTCTCCTCTGTCCTCTGGCATCAACCAGGCATTTTCACCCAGAGAACTTCCACTCACTGAATATGTTTTCTTTTTCAGTGCAATTTCTGTAAACACTGGAGATAAATGTCTCTGAAAATCCCAGTAGATCAGCAGTTTTGGAAATACTAAACCCTAGTCCGTCTGGCACCAACAGCCACGTCACGTTCCAAGTCACTTAAATCACTTTTCTTTCCCACTCTGAAGCTCAGTTTGAACTTCTTCAGATTCTCCTGATGACGTCTACATGCCTAAATATGTTAACAAGCAGCTAAATAAGTGTGCCTAATGAAGTGGCCTTGGTCATTTCTTCACCAGCTTTTTTTATTTCCTTAAATGTGAAGTAGATAAGAAAGGAAATACAGCTTTTCAAACAGAAATCTCAGACTGAAGACTTTGGGAGAAACGTACTGATGCTGGAGCCTCCTTCCCTAAACTTTATAGTTTGATTGTTTTTTTTTACTAATTACAACACTGCTGTGATCATATCCAAATGTACATCATCACTGTGGTATAAAAACTTATTTTATACTCAATTATTTCCTGATTTCTCTGCATTTTGTCATTAAGTTTTCATCCTGTCTTTGTCCTATTGACTCGTTTTGGTCACGTCTCTGTCGTGTCAGATGTTGTTGCCATTTGTAATGTCTTTTGGGTGTGTTTCAGTCTAAACTGTGGTGTATCTAACCCCTGTGCTTTCCTGTGGTGTGTGTGTGGTGTGTGTGTGTGTATGTGCGATGTGCGTGCAACTCTGTCACTAATCTAGCCAGGCGAGGAGGATCGAGAGGACAGTTTGGTACGACCAGTTTGCTTGATTTTAGCTTTTTCTGTCACCGCCAGTGCTGCTTTCTCTCTCAGGCTTTCACCCCTGTGATTATAAGGCACCCTCGGCATTCTGGGAACTGACAGATCTCTTGACATCACATATAGGGCACCTGGAGAAAGTTTTGGGCCTCACTGTGCCATTGCTGTGGCGTTGTGTGCATGTGCTGCTGCTGCTAGCTAACCACTCATAGCCACAACAACCCCAATACAGCTACACTGTGGCTCAGAGATGGACGTGTGTGTGTGTGTGTGTGTGTGTGTGTGTGTGTGTGTGTGTGTGTGTGTGTGTGTGTGTATGTGTGTGTGTGTGTGAGATCATCTGTCTGCCTGTCTGTCTAAAGATCACATGGGCCATGAGTTATCAAGCTAAATGGGAAGATGAGTTTCAGTACAATGCTAGCATAAACTCATGTGCATCACTTCCTATATTAACGTTTTATATTTTTATAATTCACTTTTTTTTTAGCTTAACTTTGAAATTTTTACTTTTAAATCGTTCACATTTGATTTTTGTCGTCTTCTTTTTTTTCAGCACATTTTCGTACTTAAATAATAGACTTCCTCAGTTTCATGGAGCTCAGCTAGTACAGATAATACAGTACTATACAGTCAAATAATGTAATTTATTAATTAGTAGGATTGTGTAACAAATGTGAGCTAGTTTACAACTTAGCTAGTGAATGTTAGTCATGATTTGAGACTCAGCTACTGAAATGAACTGTTTGCTAGTTAGCTAGCGCCCATCTATTTTTTTTAACTAATGGTAGTTATGATTCAAGACTCAACTAAATATTCTAGTAATTGTTAGTTATGATAGTTATATCTAATTAGCTAGCTATCAAGCAACTTATTTTTTTGAATGCTAGTCATGATTTGAGACTCTGCCATTGAAGTAAAATGTTTGTTAGTCAGATAGGCATTTTTTAGTGGATTTTGGTGATGATTTGAGATTCAGCTACTGAAATTTACTGCTGGTCAGCCATCCAATTATTTTTTTTATGTATGTTAGTCATGATTTGAGACTTGGCTACTGAAATGAACTGTTTGCTAGTCAGCTGACCATCCAGCTAATTGTTTTAGTGAATGGTAGTTATGATTCAAGACTCAACTACTAAAATTAATTGTTTGTTAATTAGCTAGCTATTCAATGGTTATTTTTGGACAAAAATAGATTTTTAAAAATAGAATAGAAATAGATTTTTTATTTTACTTATTTACTTAAGTAAATCATTTTCTGAGAATATGTGTGTATATAAAAAGAGACTGCTGCCGAAATCACCTATGCGCTAGTTAACTAGTTGGATAGCTAAGGCTCCTCAGGTTACGCTATATTTTGTTGCTTTTCTCCTCAGTTTTTTGTGAATAAATTGTTCCTACATTTTTTTTTAACAAGTTCAAGTTTAAAATTGGGGACAAGTGAATGCTGAGTAAAATCCAAACGCCTCAAAGAAATGTCCTATTTGATGATGGAATCCTGTACCATTTTCAGGCAACATCGTCATCTCAGCGGCCTTATTTATGATAAAACTTGCGCTTTCATGTCACGCCTTGCTGCTCTGAACCACTGTGAACGTTCGGTGCTTTCTGAACGTGGTTTTTCAGTTTCAGCAGTAGAGCCGAAACTTGGATTTTGACGTCAGCTAATTAACAAACCTTGAAACAGAGTAGATCTTTTAGATTGTGGTTTGAATCATTTTGCCGTGATGTTAATAAATAAATGAATGAAATAATTCAGTAAGTGCTTAAAAGCAATATATAAACAAATATAACAAATGTGCATTTACCTTGGACTTATTTAACATTTTATTATTACTTAATTAGCATTTATACTTCTTAATACATTCACTTAGGTTCATTATGCATATTTTTTTCTAATTTTGGCACTCTCAGACCCGTGAGGTTGTAATTAATGGTATTAAACTATATGTAAAAAAAAAAAAAAAAAAAACGTCCAGCTTTTTTTTCCAGAAAGCTTTATAATCTGTGTTGTTGGAATGTAAACTAATCTTGCATGGACCTGCTGTGTGCTGAAGATCATAATCCAGAAACGAGGCTGGCCATTTATTTCACGCTTCAAAACAGATTGCTGGTGATAACCGGTGAATGGCATGATATGCTGTGTGTGACATAGCTGCTAATCCTACCATTGCGCACGTAGAAAGCACAGATAAACACACATTAACCCCGGAGCTCTCAGATCTGTCCTGTCACGGACCTGTTAAGCCTCGTATGCTTATGCTTATGCAGGTTTCTCATTCTCTCTCTCTCTCTCTCTCTCTCTCTCTCTCTCTCGTTCTGTTATCCTTGTCCTTAAAGAGGACCATCACCTTGGGGGCGGGAGACAGGCAGGTGATCCAGACACCCATCAACGACGCACTCCCTGTGAGCGGCTGCAGCGTGTCCCAGCTCTTCAGGCAGCTCGGTAAGCCACGTATCTCCCCTCGCCGGGTCATTAATTTAGTAAACCTGCATGCACAAGGGATTTTTCTAGGTGAATGCAAAACACGAAATCTTGAGCCCTGACCACAAAGAAAACCCTCGGAATCCGTCCTAAATGCAGGGTCATGTATTCCAAGTGTTGACAACGCCCTCAGATGCAATGTTTAAAAAAAAAAAGGAAAGATTCTGGCAAAACATCTGGTAATAATCATACACTGCATCCTCAATGCTTAAACTCACTGAGCTGCCAGATGACGTTTAAAAAAACAAAAAACAAAAAAAACTATAAATCTTCTACGTGCATACTTCAGAGAAACATATTCAAGACATTCAGCTAACCAGAATTGGTTATGACTAATATTAGAGGGCACCGTTGCTTTCTGTGGTGTATTTAAATGCATAGAAGAGTGCTACACTGAACACTCATGGACATAAATGCCTCAAATGGATAAAATCACACAGATAAAGGTCGAGAGCTCGAGTTAATGTTCACATCAAGCATCAAATGTCCAGAGACTGTTTGCAGTGCGCTGAATATATGCAGGTGTACAGGTGTTCCTAATATTGTGCATTGTGAGTGTTTGTGCATAAAGTGCATTGTGAGTGTTTGTGGCGTGAGATTAGGCACATTTACATGTATAGTAGAGTAAAATTCCTTACTACAAGTATGGTTGAGGTGTTCATCGAGCCAGTGCCATTCCAGTGACTTCTCCAATCTACTCCGAGGCACATAGAAGTAGGGCTGGGTGATACAACTCAAGGACATTTCTATCATACATGAATATACTTTGTATGACGATATACTGTACAGGCTTTCTAAGAACATGTGTGATTTTGCAAATGTGTGTGTACAAGGGTTTTTGTGTTATTGGCTGTTGATGAAATTGGTCAAGCATTTTTTACAACACCGACTTCCTGATTTAAAAGAAAATTTATCAACGTACCAAATCGAATCCCAGTTCTCCAGTTGTTTCGCGAGAGATTTAAGTGATTATGATCCTTTTTTTAAAGAATAAGCCAGACCTTTTCAGTCTATTTCTATAGACACAATGTCCTTCACATTTGTTGTATCTCTCTCTCTCTCTCTCTCTCTCTCTCTCTCTCTGCATGCAGGTATTGTAAATGTTCTCTATCTGTTCTGCGCTGCTCTAACGGAACACAAGATCCTCTTCCTGTCCAAGAGCTACCAGCGGCTTACAGACGCCTGCCGAGCTCTCCTGGCCATCATGTTCCCGCTCAAATATAGGTGTGTCTGTGTGTGTGAAAGTGTGTGTAAAAGTGAAAGTTTTACTTTCATTTGTATCTGATGATAAATTTCCCACACTTGGCATCAGGTGTCCTTCTGTTACAGTACTCTGGAAATCACCACGGTTATAAAATACTCTTTGGCAGTTATTGGAAGTCATCAAGAAACCAGTTTATATTTTACTGTAAATTCAGTGTTTTCTGTTTTGTTTTATTTTTTGACTGCAGTGAATTAACACCTAGTGATCATGATACTATAGCAATATTGTTTTCCTTCTCAGCTTCACCTACGTTCCCATCCTGCCCGGAAAGCTCCTGGAAGTCCTCAGCACACCGACACCCTTCATCATCGGAGTCAACTCCTTCTTCCGCTCCGAGACTCAGGAGCTGGTATGAAGCTGCCTCTCCTTTTCTTTCTCTGACTCCAATGACCACATCATGTGAAAGCCCTCATCTGGAAGTCTGATTTTATTTCTTGTAATTCTTGTACAATAAACGCACAGTTGCGACTTTATTTCAAGGAATAGCCAGTATTTTAAGAAATAGAGTTTGAAGAAATGATTATAATTTTGGGTTGCAAAGAAGTTGCAAAGTTCTTTTACAAAGAATTTTACCAAATAAAGTCGGATTTTAAGAAAGAATTCTGAAAATTAACTTCAGAATTTCAGGTTCAGAATTTGTAGAATTAAGGTTTAGAATTTACAGTAAGAAATAAAGATGCAATTGTAAAAAAAATTAAGTCAGAATTAAAAAAAAATTAAATTCAAGTCAGAATTTTGAGAAGCAAAGATGCAATTGTGAGAAACAAAGTCAGAATTTCAAGAAATGATCATTTTGAGAAGTAAAGCTGGAATAAAGGGGAAATAAAGTCAGAATTTCAAAAAAATAAGTTCAGAATTTCCAAAATTCAATTAAAATAAAATGAAATTAAAATTTTAGAAACAAAGAAACAAAGATGCAATTGTCAACATTTTAGGAAATAACTAACGCGTTTTCAGATTTAGATTTTGTTCTTATTGTGTATTAATTAGTGCTACATATTTCAATATGATCAGCAAATAAAACAAAAGGTCAGAGGGCAGATATTTTCTCTATACGTTCTCCAGGTGTCCAGCACGTTTGTTCAGCTGTAATGACACGGTGTTGAGAACACTGTTGGTTTGTGTGTGACTTTAGTGTTGTCGCTTTTGTCTAGTTCAGTCTGATTAAAAAGTCACATGATTCACTTCTTCACAGTTGGACGTGATCATCGCAGATCTGGACGGAGGCACGGTGACGATCCCGGAGTGTGTGCACATATCCCTGCTGCCCGAGCCTCTTCTGCAGCACACACAGACGGTCCTCTCCATGGTAACACGCCCCTGACATCATCACTCTTCTACCACACAGACTCTGAGAGAGACAGTAAATCCTGCTCCACACAGCACAGTACAAAGCAGTTTGTCGAGATCTTGACCTCCTAATGACTTCCAGGTTTCTCGTCTTCACCCTCCGTCACCCGTTCTTTTTTTATTTTGTTGTTTAAGATAAACGGCCTATAAAAAAAAGTGCAATAATTTTTACCATAAGTCGTTTCATCATTATTTAGTTAATTCACACAGATCAGATGAAACTCCAGTTCGACCTGAAAGCATTCGTTAAACTAATAGATGTAGCACAGCGATCTAATAAACATCTCCAAAAAAAAAACACAGTTGCACACACTCTTTTATAGATTTATGGTCTTGGCGTGTATTCACGGCGACATGGGCTTCATTCAAGATGAAATGTTTACTCCTATAAACACTTATCTCCATGTCGAGCCTTTGTTCCAGCGCCAGTTAAATCACGTGGCACATGCCTTGGCTCTTCCTCCATTTTTTGAGTTACAGTAAAAAGATAACATGTCTGGTTTATCGGTTATAGTAATGTTATAAAGTTTATCATCATTTGTTGGCTCATGTACAGTACAAACAAGGAAGAGTTGCATGAAAGGGGTTTTTTTTATGTGGGGAAATTTTTGGGAGTTAATTACCGGTTTATGAACATTTAACCCTTAAAACCCAGGACATTTTTAGCTTTTAATATGATTTAATAAATACATTTTATATAGGCATTTAAATGGGCAAAATATAGAGTGACGAATCCTTTTATTCAGCAAAACCTAAAAAATACTCCTATGATGAAATGAATCAACTAACCAACTATATAAACAAAACTGTCCAAAGAATAACAAAAAATGGATCACATAGGCAAAGGAATATCACAGATTCATATTGTATGATCACTGAAGATGCAATAATCTCCTTTGAACAGTTGATATTGAGATCTGCTACTTACAGTACAGACCAAAAGTTTGGACACACCTTCTCATTCAGCGAGTTTTCTTTATTGTGTTCTTTATTGTGTTCTTTAGCCCAAACGCGTCTCTTCTGCTTGTTGCCTGTCCTTAGCAGTGGTTTCCTAGCAGATCTTCTAGCATGAAGGCCTGATTCACACAGTCTCCTCTTAACAGTTGTTCTAGAGATGTGTCTGCTGCTAGAACTCTGTGTGGCATTGACCTGCTCTCTGATCTGAGCTGCTGTTAACCGCCGATTTCTGAGGCTGGTGACTCGGATGAACTTATCCTCTGCAGCAGAGGTGACTCTTGGTCTTCCTTTCCTGGGGCGGTCCGCATGTCAGCCAGTTTCTTTGTAGCGCTTGATGGTTTTTGTGACTGCACTTGGGGACACTTTCAAAGTTTTCTCAATTTTTCAGACTGACTGACCTTCATTTCTTAAAGTAATGACGGCCGCTCGTTTTTTTCTTCACTTAGCTGCTTTTTTCTTGCCATAATACAAATTCAAACTCTTTGAATGAGAAGGTGTGTCCAAACTTTTGGTCTGTCCTGTATGGTCTGTAAACACTTCATAACGGCTCTAATCTGAGGTGATTTTGAGCTTAATTGGTGATTTCTGAGGCTGGTAACTTTAAATGAACTTCTCCTCTGCAGCAGAGGTAAGTTTTGGTCTTGCTTTCCTCTGAAGGTCTTCGTGAGAGACCGTTTCATCATGGTGCTTGATGGGTTTTGCAAATGCACTCGGCACAGTACTGTTCTTGCAAGAACTTTTCCAGAACAGTTGACCTCTGTGTCTTAAAATAATAACTGACTGTTGTTGTTGTTACATAATTACCTAATTCCATATGTGTTATTTTATATTTTTGAAATCTGCAGTATTGTTGTAGAAAATAAAAAGAAAGAAAAAAAAATTGAAAGTCATCCAGCAATTTTGAACTTTTGATCTGAAAACCCAAATGCACAGTTTAGTGTCTGAATCTTTCTCCATCAGTACACACTAGCAGAAGTTCCATATAACCTGCTTTTTAAAAAAAATATATTAAATTGATCAATGATTAGTGTTGTATTATCAGCACGAATCCGTTTTAAGGGTGATTAGAGCAAGGGATTTTTCCGTGATGGCTTGTAGTTAGTTATAGGACTGAAATTCCCACAGTGTTGTACTTGAGTCTCCAACAACGAAACTGGAAAACTTTATATTAACTTAAACTACTATTGAACTTTCAGCCTCATAGCACATAGATATTCCACGCACTGATTTACACTCACACTATCTGATATCTGATAAACGAGGGCGTGTTCCCTGTCGAGTCTGGTTCCTCTTAAGCTTTTTCTTCCTTGTTGTCGTCTCAGGGAGTTTTTCCGTGCCGCCGTCGCCCTCGGCTTTCTCATCAGGGACAAAGTGACCATTATGATTTATACGCATTTCCTCACACTTTTCATACTCATTTCCCTAATTTTCTTTTGATTCTGTAAAACTGCTTTGTGACAATGATCATCCTTAAAGGCGCTACAGTATATATATATACGAAGTTGAAAGATTTAAGCAGATGGTGTAAATTGTCTGAAAAAGTGAGGAAAGGAGAATTCTGCTAGTGCCAATCATTTTACAGATGAGTTTATAAATAAATACTTCTACCTCCATGTATTACCTCCATATGTCTCTTAATATTTTAACATAAAAAAAAGTCTTTTGGTTTTGAAAATAATTAGACAACGCCTCATGTGTGTAAACAAACGCACGCTTCTGGAAAATGTTTCAAGGCCAAAAAGTAGTCTAAAAATATCAGCAATTGATTTTGTGAAACCGACTTCCCCGAAATCTCCTGTTGACGCGTCGTTTCATTGTCCTGTTGGCATGCAGCGTTCCTTTTCCCTGAGTGATGGTCCAGCTCACAAGCCAGTGACCAAGAAATGTCACCGCATCGCAGTCGCATTGTTTAGAGTTTTGCAATAGAGGGAATAAAATAGATTTTTAAAATTATTATTATTTGAATTTGCTCGTCAACACGCTGATGGGAAGGAGCTCGCTTACGCAACCGTGTTTGCTCCATCATGCGTTGGAGTGTGTTGTGGAGCTGGGAATAGTCTAAAGGACTCAGAATGATCGACTTTCAAGTGCCAGTTAAGTGCCGTAATTGGTGCTTTTACCGAAGACCCTTCGCGTCTCGTCCCGTCTGTGGGCAGAGAAAATGAAAGGAGGAATATGGAGGAGTGCTGAGTGCTATTCGAGTGCAGAATAAGAGCCTATGGGAGATCGCTGTTCGTGTGTGTGTCTGTGTGTGTCTGTGTGTGTCTGTGTGTGTCTGTGTGTGTCTGTGTGTGTCTGTGTGTGTCTGTGTGTGTGTGAAGCAGTGCACAGGCCTGTTCTTTCTCTTCTGAATCTCTGGCAGGAATCACTGCGCTGCTATTTTTCTTCCTAAAGATCCAAACAGAATTTTTTTCCTCTTTTAGTTTTCTTACTATAACAAAATGCATGCACACAAGTTAAGTTGTGTTTAGTCTGTTTCTGAAACTGTTTTTAAGACCAAGTAGCTCTATAAATATTGGCACACTCAAAAAAAAGGACATCATATTCTAGTAAAAAAGAATATTTTTCTAAAAAATTCCTATCAAGTATCAAAAATAATGCAAAAGCACTCTTTGAAAATGCCCTTGGTCTCAGGTGAAGGTCTCCCGCTGCTCTACTGAATGTTTACGGAGACGACACTATTGCAATGTCGTACCTTCGTACAGAGGAAGAGTTACTCTACCAACATGGAGACAATTTAAATCACCTTTATCCGTTCATTAAAAAAAGGTTATGCTGACTTTTGCATTGTTTCAGTCCAACACTCGTAGTGTTAAGTGGCGTAGTGTTAATTTATTACCATCAAGAATGTAAATAAGAAAAAGATCTCTCTATAAATTTGTGTAAGAATCTGTCTGTCATCCATCACCATGATGAAAATCCAAAGCGTTCCAAATCCAAAGTGTTTAATAACAGAGAGACAGGTGCTTGTAGAGACGCAAATCAGGTGACAGATATTACAAATGTTACACATGCATGGGCTAAAGTTAGCTTTAAGCACAACCAGGGCTGTAATAAAGATAACACACATCGCTCACACTGTTCCCCGTTTTTACAGCATATGGAAACTGTTTCTTTCTAACTTGTGTTTTATAAATTTAAAATCCAGCCTTTTGTTGTTTTCTTTACGAAGCTTGTGTAAACAATATTCTAGCGCAGTGATTAAGATGCTCCTTAAAAAAATGCTCTAAATCTATTCATTGTTCAGGATGGGTAGAATGAAAAAGACAGAACGAGTATTTCCACTATTTCAGGTTGAAGAGAGTAGGTAAGGTGTAATGTTTGGCTGCGTTCACGTTACAAGCCACATTGCTCAATTCTGTGTTTTTTTTTTTTTGCTTTTTTTTCTCAGATCAGACGGTTCACATTCATAATTACAACTAACGCGGACGTGTCTGTCCTCTGAAACGACACGTACGTGCACATCGATACGTCTTTGCTTGCGCCGTACGAGCTGAAACACGTCATGAATTTGCGCGCCCACTCATTTTATTTCAAACAACTCTAAAGAGACTAAACAAATAAATAAATGGGAACCGGAAAATGGTAAACAAACGGGTCAATATAGTTACAGTGCTGTGAAAAGGTTTTTTTTTTTTTTTTGCATATTTGTCAAATTACACTTTTATTTTACACAAAGATAACCTGAGATAGATTCACTCACTCACTCATCATCTATACCGCTTAATCCTGTATTCAGGGTCACGGGGGGCCTGGAGCCTATCCCAGGAGACTTGGGGCACAAGGCAGGGTACACCCTGGACAGGGTGCTAATCCATCACAGGGCACACACACATGCACTCACTCATTCACACACTACGGGCAATTTGTGAACGCCAATTAACCTAACCTACATGTCTTTGGACTGTGGGAGGAAACCGGAGTACCCGGAGGAAACCCACCAAGCACGGGGAGAACATGCAAACTCCATGCACACAGAGACGGGAATCGAGCCTGGCCGGGGTTCGAACCCGGACCCTGGCGGTGCAAGGCGATAGTGCTAACCACTACACCACCGTGCCGCCTTGAGATAGATTAATTTTTTTTTTTTTTTAAACCAATTGTTTTCTAATGTGGCCGAATTAAAACAATTCTTCAAAGAAGAGCGGACCAAAATTCCTCCACAGCGATGTGAAAGACTCATTGCCAGTTATCGCAAATGCTTGATCGCCGTCATTGCCGCCAACGGTGGCACAACCGGTTATTAGGTTTAGGGGGGGCAATTACTTTTTCACATAGGGCTAGGTAGGTCGGGAAGGTTTTTTTTTTTTCATTATTAAATAAAATCATCATTTAAAAACTGCATTTTGTATTTCCACTTGTTATCTTTGTGTAACATTAAAATTAGTTTGATGCTTCGGGAATCACTTAAGTTTCACAAAAATGCAATAAAAAAAAAATTGAGGCGCAAATACTTTTTCACTGCACTGTCTATCTATCGGAAAATGAAAGCATAGTATTGACTGGAGCCAACTGATGCAGGGAAAAAAATCAACAATTTTAATTTTAGTCATGTGATGTATTAGTTTCATCATACTTGTGTGTGTTTTGCGCCTTTATGATTCGGATTTGTGCTGTGCAGGTGTTGGACCCGGAGCTGGAGGTGGCAGATCACGCCTTCCCTCCTTCCTCCACACAGCCTTCCCCAGCAAAGATCCAGGTAGAGTACCGTGAACCATACAGCTTTAGGTTCAGACATCAGCGGTTTCCTCACCTGCTTTGATGGATCTCCGTGAAACTGAACGTCCTGTCCTGTGTCTGTAGGACAAAGAGATCCGTGCCGTCTTCCTGTGGCTCTTCGCGCAGCTCTTCCATGGGTATCGCTGGTGCCTGCATATCATCCGTATCCACCCGGAGCCTGTGATCCGCTTCTATAAGGCCGCCTTCCTGGGCCAGCGTGCTCTCTCTGAGGACGACTTCCTGATGAAGGTGCTGGACGGCATGGCGTTCGCCGGCTTCGTGTCGGAGAGGGGTCCGCCGTACAGGGCCACGGATCTGTTCGATGATGTGAGTTTCTGACTGGACGGACGCCAGGCCGTGAGATCTGATCTGGTGTGGTGATGTCATTCCCATGTTGTTGTTTTTTTTTCTCCAACATTCTTCTTTCTCGCTCTTGTGCAGCTCATTGCTAACCAGGTGGAGCGGATCCGGCAGGAACAGAATGACCTGCACAAAGTGTTGAAACACGTCAAGGAGCTGGCTGAGCAGCTTTTCAAAAATGTATGGCTTTATTTCTACCCCTGGTGTTCGTAACATGCTTTCTGACTGGCTCATGTTGGTGTGATTAGTGAAGTAGTGTGAGCCGTGTAGTGTAGCGTAGTTAACTGCACGTGATGTAATAACATTATAGTGATGAGTTTCGGTTTATTTCATCATCAACTTTTTGTGTAAGGGATCAGCGGTTATTTTCCACAATTATTGAAGAAAAATGTTACCTAATGTTCCTTAAACTAGCTAAAAGTATTTATTCCACATTTACGTGCTGAATCTGTTGAGAAATCAAGCTTTTTTTAAAATTTACTTTTATTGGTTTTGTTTATGTCTGTCTGCCTGTCTGTGTATCTGTGTGTCTCGTTGTCTCTGTCTTTCTTTCCCTCCATCTGTTTGTCTCCCTGTCTGTCTGCTCTGTCTTTTTTCCTATCCTTCTGTCTGTCTGTCTATTTATCTGTCTGTATGTTAATCTTCCTTTCTCATAGTCTCTTGACTGTCTAGTTATTTGTCCATCTACAGTATGTCATTCTGTCTACGTTTCTCTCTGTCTATCTACCTGGTTTTCTTCTTATCTATCTACCTGTCTGTCTGTCTGTCTGTCTTTCTATCTTTCAGTCTTTCTTTTTTCTATACATCTATGTGTCATGCTGTCTATGTTTCTCTCTCTGTCTATCTGTTTACAGTCATGTCTAAAGGTTTGTGCCCCCTCTTTACTATAACTGACTTATTTAAGAGACTGATAACGTCATAAAGGAAATTATTACTAAGTTATTGCTACTAAAGGCGTATTTATGTGCTATTGAGTCATGGGGTACTTAGTATTGCCCACATGTTTTTTTTTTTCTTTTTGGATTCATTTTGTTAACTTTTTTCACCGTGCCATTATTTATTTATGTTGTCATTTGTCTGAGGTTGTATTTACCTACTATAATACTGAGACCAGCTACAATCAGATTATGTCTATTATGTTTTTACTCAAAATCAAAGAATTAAAAGTGGGAGCACTAACTTTTAACCATATCTATCTATATGGTTCTTTGCAGATTGTTCTGTCTCTTTCCTTTTTTCTTTTCTTCTCTCCCTCCTTTTCCTCTCCCTGTCTTCCTTTCATCATGTTTTATTTTATGATTGTGGAGCCATGTTACACATCACCTCTGTTCCTTTTTAGGAATCTGTGGAAATTTCTGCACACATTTATAGAATTCAATAGTAAAGAGAGAAAGATCTTATGATCTTGTGCCTGCATTTTGTCATCTTATGATGTTGTACCAAAACAGAGTATGCGTATTGTTTTATCTGCTTATTGTTAAATAACTTGACTTTGTAAACATCAGTCATGCTGCTTCCATAAACATCTGGCAATGTTTCCAATATTAATCACTTAAATCTCTCTCTCTCTCTCTCGCTCTCGTTCAGGAGAACCCGTACCCTGCAGTAGCCATGCACAAAACACAGCGATCAGCGGACAGCATTCAGTCTCCGCCCCCCGTCTCCCGGACCCCCTTCCCGCCTCTGGACGAGGTCGCTGTCCAGCTGTTCATCGATCACGCAGCTGCTAAGCTTAAAACAGCGCCCCCTGTGGTCAAATCCGAGATGAAGGAAATGGTGGCCTCAGGACCTCCACTGGGTGAGCGTGAGCATCGGATACGCCTCCATATTTCACAAACATGATGGGTCACATGACCGACCCCGGGTGATCACACGGCATCTTTTTCTCACTTCTCACACATGAAGTTAGTGACGTGCCCGGAGTTGCAGCACAGGGAGCACCATCGCGGATTTAAAGCACTAATGGATTACACAGCTGAACCCTGTAGTGTGTGAGAGTGGAGGGAGGAGGTTGGGAAATGTTAGATGCCAAAAGAATGAGAACAACTGCAGTAAATAATTTGATCAGCCTAAAAAGAGGAATACAGAAGTAGTGATAAGAGAACTGGACAGAGATGTAGAGTAACTGGTGATGTGATAAAGTCAGCGGTGATGTAAAGCACTCGGAGCTGTGCTCTCTCTCTCTCTCTCTCTCTCTCTCTCTCTCTGTGGGCATTGGGTAATTAGTATTGCTCACATGTTTTTTTTTTTTTTTTACTTTTTGGCTTCATTTTTGTTAAATAAATAATAAAAAAATCCTGCCATCCTCTTTCCCTTCCGTTTCATTTCAGCCATGTTTCCTTTCCTCATTTCTTCTTTTTATTTCTTTATTTTTTCCTGCTGTCCATCCTTCCTTCTTTTCTTGTTTTCTTTTACTCATTTTATCCACTCTTTCATTCTTCCTTTATTCTATCATCCTTTTTATCCTTTTCTCTCTTCTTCCTTCCTTCTTTCCACCCCACTCTCTCTTTATTTCCTTTCTTTTATTTATTTCACCCATTTTTTCCTTAATTCATTCTATTTCATTCCATTGTCCTTTTTATCTTTTGTTTATTTTATTTTATTTCATCCTTCCTTCTTTCTTTCCCTCATTTTGTCCTCCCTCCTCTCCATATACCAGTCGTTTCTTTAGTCTACCCTTCCTTCTTCCTTCTTACTTGCTTTTTATTCTTTCTATTTATTCTTTTTGTTTTTCCTTCATATTTTTTTATAATTTCTTTCTTTCTTTCTTTCTTTCATCATCCCTTTCCTTTCTCTGTTTTGTTTCTCCCTGCATCTGTCTATATTCCCATCATTCCTACCTCCCTTTTGTTCTTTTTCTGTCCTTCATTTTTGCTCATTTTTTTCCTGATATTTCATTTGCATTGTTAAGCTCTTTTTTTCAATTATTTATTTATTTATTTTTTTAATTTTGCTCTCTTCTTGTCCCGTCCTCAGGTGACATTGTGGACAGAAACGGCAGTGTCCTGGCGAACAGCGCGCGAAGGCTGGAGGTGGTCAGGAACTGCATTATGTACATTTTCGACAACAAGATGTTGGAGGCCAAGAAGGTACTTTACAGTTCATATTTTATATCCGGCTAAGAGCTTTCACACTATTCTGACCTTTCTCTCTCTCTCTCTCTCTCTCTCTCTCTCTCTCTCTCTCTCCGTGTCTGTGTGTGTGTGTAGTTGATGCCGGCGGTGTTGAGGGCGCTGAAAGGCCGTGCAGCTCGTGTGTGTTTGACTCAGGAGCTGAACCAGCATGTGCTGCAGAACAGAGCCGTGCTGGACGACCAGCAGTTCGACTACATCGTGCGCATGATGAACTGCACGCTGCAGGTTACGACCGCATGCTCACTCTCGAACCTCTGATCTTTCTTACATTAATGCATCAGGTGGAACAGTTCACCTTAGATAACCTGCTCTCCCTCTGTGTGTGTGTGATCAGGACTGCTCTCACATTGATGAACATGGCATTGCAGCAGCTCTCCTGCCCCTGGTCACTGCTTTCTGTCGGGTAAGTTCTCATCAGCGCAGGGACACAGAAGCACGTCTCGTACTGAGGCGTCTCCCTAGAGGAAACAGTGATATAAAAAACAGTGACGACGTGTGACTTCATGACTCGAGCATCAGTCATACACACACACACACACATGCGCACACGCACACAGAGTCATCTCACACTCTCCTCAACATGATGAGCAATCCTGCTGTGACCAGATTCAGACAGGAACACAGTGTTACTGCGAGCTAGAGAACTTCACTTGATACCTCGACACCTGACAAGTAAATATCATCAGTAAACAAGAGGCCGGAGTCACCATCAGATCCATTTCACTCTCCTTCATTCTCCATTTCTTCTTTTCACCGTTCCTGCTGGGTATCCCTTCCTTCCTTCCAATCTTCATATACACCTTTATCATTTTTTAATCCTTTCTTCTTCCCATTTTTCCCATGCTTCCTCTCAGCATCTACTCCCAGTCTGTCCTTCCTTCTTTTCTTACTTCCTGTCTTCTGTACTTTTCTTTTTTACTTCCTTCCTTATTCACCTTTATATCTTTTCATTTTTTCTTCCAACCTTTTCCCTTTCCTTCTTTTACTTCCCACATCCTCCCTCTCTCCCTTCTGCCTGGCTGTCTGTCATCCCTTCCTTCCTTCTTTCCTTCTTTCGTTCTCTGCTGCACAACTCTTTCTTTTTTTTTTCTTCATTCCATCACTCTTTCACTCCTTTCCTCTCTCTGTTCTTGCTTTTCTCCTTCCCTCCAGTGAAGCAGATCATTGTTTTAGGAGCCTGGCCGTATTAAAGGCCTGTGTCCCTTTAAGAAAAGTGTGCACGTGGCTGTTATGGTGTCAGTCTGCACAAGCCACAGAGATCTCTGTCTATCTGAATTTATGTAACTGAACTGTCTGTATTATACGGTTAGTGACAACACTTTCTGTGTGTGTGTGTGTGTGTGTGTGTGTGTGTGTGTGTGTTCATGTAAACTTTTAACAAGCTAGTATTTGCTGCCTTTTTATGCATACCACCGACCACAGTTGATTTTTTTTCTGGAACTGAGTCAGCAGATTTACGGAGTCTGTAACTTTTTAAGCATCTGTTTCTAATTGTGTGTGTGTGTGTGTGTGTGTGTGTGTATTACAGAAACTCGGAGGAGGCATCACTCAGTTTGCCTACAGCTGTGTGCAGGAACACATGGTGTGGACCAACATGCAGTTCTGGGAGGCCATGTTTTACAGCGACGTGCAGAACCATATCAGAGCTCTGTACCTGGAGGCAGACGACCGCGCCCCGGCCGGCTCCGTAAGCTTCACCGCGCTCTGCAGAATACATTAATAACCATATAAAATACATGCGTCAGTTGGAATATAAAGACTTTGTATATCATCTTTTAATCACTGGACAAAAAAGATGATGTTTTTACTATTACACTTGTTTGTTGTTTGTTTGTTTGTTGTTGCTGATATTAACCGTAGCTGCAGTTGTACAGAATACAGCGGAACCTTGGATTGCGAGTATATAATTCGTTCCGGGGGCATACTTGTAATCCAAAGCACTCGTATATCAAAGTGAATTTCCTCATATGAAATAACAGAAACTCAGATGATTCGTTCCAAAACCCAAACATATTGATACAAAAATAATTAATACAAAATATAAAGTAAAAATAAAACATATTAACCTGCATTTCACCTTTGAAAAGAATTGTATCTGGTGTGAGGAAGAGCGGAGAGGAGAGAGGAAAAAGAGACGAAGGAAGAAGGGTCTCACACACACACACACACACACACACACAGATCAGAATCACTGATCTTTTTCTTTTTGCGCGACTTTAACAAGAAACCTCTCTAATGCATCTGCCTCCTTTTGAGGATTTCGCAGAGATTTGAGGTTTAACTTCATCATTTAACAGATTCATCTCTCGCCTTTTTAACTTTTTCCTTGATTGAGGCCGTTGTTGCAGTACACTTACTAAGAAACAGTCACTACACTTGGATACTAGATATATAAAAAAAAATATTATAATGATAATAATGCTTTGCCTGCGCACATGCTTTAGTAAACAGCAGACGCACGCTGGCAGATATTGATTATACGAGTGACACGTGCACACAGACGATTATCCATAATCCCGCAGTGCAAGGGAGGGAAAAACCATTGGCTCAGTCGTGACGTCCGGCGGACAAAGCGCATACGTACTGCTCGTATTTCAAGACCTCGCTCGGTTATCGAGTAAAAATTTATTGCAAAACACTCGCAGACCGAGATTTTATTTTATTTTGAAATAATTCACACATCTGATTCACTTCTTTAATCACTAAACTTGTGTTAATGGCTTTACTCTATACCTAACCATTGATCTCCGACTGTGTCTGTCACTCTGTCTCTCTGTCTGTCCATAAGGAGGATGAAGACGACGCAGGAAGGTCCGAGCAGGTCAGTGCTCTGGAGTTGGCTTCGGAGCAGACACGCCTGTGGCCCACGCTGAGTAAAGAGAATCAGCAGGAGCGTGTGCAGAAGGAGGAGAGCACCGTGTTCAGCCAGGCCATCCACTACGCCAACCGCATGAGCTACCTGCTGCTGCCCCTCGACACCAGCAAGAACCGGCTGCTGCGCACAACCGGCCTGGCCGAGGTGGAGAGCGTCAGCAACAGCTTCGTTACCAACAGGTGTGAACCGCACTGCACTCGTATTAACAAACTTGTGCTATTACGAGGGGGGGAAAATAAATAAAAATCTATTTTGTCTAGTGAGAAGGGTTTTCTTCCTAATTCAGTTGGACACCTGGACACAGTCAAACAAGGACACAGTTCTAAATGCTCAGACACACCAAAACAAATAGAGATACCGCCAGCTCAGCTCAGGATGACTGGAAAGAGACACGTGACTGGCAGGAACAAATGTCTCATGTGGACTCGAGTGCTTATTCATAACACACAAACAAATCCACACCTCAACAACTGTGTCACTTCAGAACACTAGTCACAATGACATGTCTGTTTCTACTCTGTGTGTGTTTAGCATCGCTGGCAGCATGGCCGAGAGCTACGATACAGAGAGCGGTTTCGAGGACGCCGAGAGCTCGGACGTGGCCAATTCAGTGGTGCGCTTCATCAACCGCTTCGTGGATAAAGTGTGCAACGAAAGCGGTGTGACCAACGAACACCTGAAGGCCCTGCACATCATGATTCCAGGTAGAAACGCCACAGCTTTAGCCCATCACACGCCGTCTCACCCGAGCCCTTGTAGACACTTAAATATACACCAATCAGCCGTTACATTAACACCTTAATGTCGATTATCAATTATACATCAGTAAACCGGTGACAGGATCACAGGCATTCAAGGCTCATTTATACCTGTGTGGACCAATGGCTAGCCCGTCTGGTCCCATTCCACAGAAAAGCCAATGCAACCCCCCCCAGAGAACAAGGGAATGTTTTACATTGTAGTGTTAAGGCTGATTGGTGTATAAGATGTAACGGGTAGTCCCCAACTTACAAACATCCGAGTTATGAATTTCCGCAGATACGAGCGTGGTTCTATGAACAAATCGCAGAAGTAGCTCATGTGTATTGTACAAAAAATGGACGCTGCAGTGCACCAGATAACAAAATTCATAATTATATACAATATTTTCAGTGTGTAAGTGAATGTATAAAATGTCCAAAGTTCGCGATATTCTGTCTGTGGGGAGTGCCAGAGAAATGAGTCGGCCTCACCAGTTTCAATGAATCAGTCCGGGAGCGCGATAATGGACCTTTTCTATCATTAAAGCTGTCCTGATGGTGAACAATCCAAATTTTGGAAAATCTGCAACAAAACACTTCACAGTCCAATACAGTGTAAAACAGCTCTGAGACAAAATAGAGTCTGGGATTCCCCACACGATTTAAAGGCAGAGAGACAACACTGTTACATTTGACATGTGTGAGATTAACTTCCTCAGGCGCTGTTACGGTTTTGGTCACAGTTTGGGGGGAAAGGGGACAGATTTAGTCATGTAGCTTGCTATGCTTTATATTGTATATTTGTTTCAAAGGCGTATAAGACTCACTTTGTCGGACTTAAGAACAAATCAGACTTACGAACGTGCTCTCGGAACTGAACTTGTTTGTAAGTCGGGGACTACCTGTATCAATAGTGTGATATATAACTTTATAATACGTTTTAAAATGTGATTCTTTAATAGTTGTGGTATGTATGTGAATTTTAATCCTGCCAGCATAGCAAAATAAAGTTAGTCAAAGTAACTCGTATTCACACACCTGGTCACTGTAGAAGGTCATTTATTAATAATAAATCATTCAAGGTGAATTGTTTTTATTTATGCTTTATAATCTCTGACTCCCAGCACTGAATCATTTGAGGGTGGAGACTATTTTAAAAGTGAAATGTTTTTATTTTTTTTAAATACAGTCAGTGATCTTTATTTATATATAATATTTAAGCCATTTCGCAATTGCACGCTTAAGATTCTTGAGCGGTTCATAAGTTTTTGACCCTCTCTGTGCGTGTATGCCCCCCC
>QMIH01000391.1:113901-130872 GCA_003987875.1 Clarias batrachus | reverse complement strand
TTTTGGTTTACATTCCCTGCGGTTGTACCTCACTCCTGCCACACGGCAAGACGTCAACCTGTTTCATCATTTCTGCCAGAGAATGAGCATCTCTACACACACACACACACACACACGCATTCTTTCTCACACTCTGTCTATCTCTCGGTTCTCTCCCAGTGGCACACTTGTCTGTTTTCATTCTTTAAGAGATAAAAAAAGCAGTGAGTCTCAGTGGGATTATGTTGACGTTTTACAGTTTCATTTCATAATAAAAAGCTAAATCTTATTACAAAATCTGTGCATGCATGATTCTTGTATGTATATATATAACTAAAATTCGAATCCTCTAGAGGTTCCTTCATTCATAGATAGATATGTTTTTTGACAAAAACTAGATTAACAGTATGTAACCTCCTGTTCCAGAACCCTCTCTAAGAACCTGGTGAAGAGCGCTAAGAAGACCATCGGACGACAATACGTGACCCGGAAGAAGTACACCCCTCCCACCTGGGAGCACCGTAGCAGTATGCAGTCTGAAATGGACGAAGACGAGATCTCGGGTATCACACGCACCATAATACACACACAGTGAAGTTTCTCTCTCAGAGTACAATCTCATTTGTTTGTTTTGTTTGTTTTGTTTTTTTTAATGAGAAAATTATTACTATTATTTTTTTTAATCCATCACATCATTACCTCATTGCTACTGGTTACACCGTGCAGGTTTCAGGTTAACACAGTTGGTAGACAGGCAGCTGAACAGACGGCTGCGGTTCAGGCGTCGCTCAGTGGTTAGTTGGACTACAGTCCAGAAGGTCTCCGGTTCAAATCCCAAAGATGCAGTAGTCCCTGTTGAGCGCTTGAGGAAGGTTCTTAACCCTCAACTGTTCAGATGTATAATGAGATAAAAATGTACAGTAAGTCGCTCTGGATAAGGCTGTCTGACAAATACCTCAATGTAGAGGGATAGATTCATACAGCATTTAGGTATATAGATTCATGTAAAGATAGATAGATAGATAGATTGATAGAATAAAATGTGAATGGATGCAAAGGTAGAAAGGTAGATAGATGGATAGATAGATTTATAGACAGGTAGATAGATTGATTGATTTTATTTATAGATAGAATGATTGATAGATTGATTGATAGATAGATAGAATAAAATGTGAATGGATGCAAAGGTAGAAAGGTAGATAGATGGATAGATAGATTTATAGACAGGTAGATAGATTGATTGATTTTATTTATAGATAGAATGATTGATAGATTGATTGATAGATAGATAGAATAAAATGTGAATGGATGTAAAGATAAAAAGGTAGATCGATGAATGGACGAATGCAAAGATTTATTTATTTATAGATAGATAGATAGAATAGATAGATAGATGGATGAATGGGTGGATGGTTTGATGTATAGCTTGGTTAATTGATGGATGGATGGATGGATGGATGGATGATTGGAAAGATGGATAGATCACCATGATGGACAGATGTAAGTGATGTATAGATAGATACAGTATATGGATAGATAGTCGGACAGGTGGGTAGGTAGATGAATGAGGTCAGTAGTTAACTCACGCAGGGAAGTTAAAAAAAAATCTCATTATTTTTGTTTAAACTATTAAATAAAATAGAACTGGTCTACTTGCCTGCTTTATTTAATTTAGTACTGATCATTTCTCCTAATTACAGATTTAAGGGTTACTCCGTTAATGTTTTTCAAATTATTTAATATTGTTCTTCAAATTTATTAAGATCTCTTTTCTGCTCGCTCAGTGTCTGAGGAGATGGAGCAGAGCGCACTCACGCTCTCCTCCACCATCCGCTCGTCCGAACGCCAGACCATGAGCAACGTTGTGGAGCGCGCTTGTTGCCGTGACTACCAGCGGCTGGGACTGGGCACGCTCAGCAACAGCCTCACGCGCTCGAAGAACGAACCTTTCCGCATCTCCACCGTCAACCGCATGTACACCATGTGCAGGAGGTGAGACCTTGAGCGAAACGCTACGTAAACAGGGGTTACGCACGCCGTCCGATCACGCCGCCTTGTCTTCTGTAATGATGGGCAGAGTGATGTCTGTTTGTGTTAATCTGTTTGTGTACGTGTGTGTCAGTTATCCAGGCTTGCTAATCATACCTCAGAGTATCCCTGACTCGACACTCCATCGCATCTCACGGTGCTACAGGCAGAACCGCTTCCCCGTGGTGTGCTGGAGGAACTCGCGCACTAAAGCCGTGCTCCTGCGCTCGGCCGGTCTGCATGCCAAGGGAGTCGTGGGTTTCTTCAAATCTCCCAATGCCCCCAGCGCAGGTGAGCACCAATTAGACACCCACAGGGCAAATCAGTGCTCCCATGTAGTCCTGTGTCTGTCTTTTACAAAACACTGACACTGGAGACTTCTTACATAAAACTTTAACAAGAATCAGAGAAACTTTGTGAGATGACGGAGGGTGAACAGCGTGCCCTAGTCTAACTCTACGCGGTTACGTGTATGTGTGTGTTTCAGGTCCCTCTCAGGCTGACTCGGTCAGTCTGGAGCAGGAGAAGTACCTGCAGGCCATCATCAACTCCATGCCCTCCTACGGGGAGGCCAGCGGAAGAAACACACTGAGCAGCTTCACATCCATGCACATGAGCACCTCAGGTCAGAAAACCACACGCACCTTTCATGTCAGCATTTCTATAGCTGGATAAGTCTTTTCAGAATTGAATACAAGGTCCGAGTCACCAGCCTCAGAAATCGGCGGTTAACAGCAGCTCAGATCAGAGAGCAGGTCAATGCCACACAGAGTTCTAGAAGCAGACACATCTCTAGAACAACTGTTAAGAGGAGACTGTGTGAATCAGGCCTTCATGGTAGAATATCCGCTAGGAAACCACTGCTAAGGACAAGCAACAAGCAGAAGAGACGCGTTTGGGCTAAAGAACACAATAAAGAAAACTCGCTGAATGAGAAGGGGTGTCCGAATTTTCAGAATTCAGACAGTAGTAGTGACCTGCTTGTACAGGGTGCACAAACTTTTTCCACATTCTAACGCTAAGCTTTTAGAAGTAATTGATAGACCGGGGATTAGTAAAGTTAGTAAAAACCTTTCGAGGAAACTTAACAGCACGCTCCAGGAAACGTCTGGGATCGGTCGGTCGTCGATCACATGACCCGTTCACGAGGAAGTACACGATTCTCAGCCAAAAAAGCTAGAGATCTGGATTTGGGAGACTAGAACAAATCTAAATGGTGTACTTGTGTCTGTGTGTGTCTGTGTGTGTCTGTGTGTGTCTGTGTGTGTCTGTGTGTGTCTGTGTGTGTCTGTGTATGTCTGTGTGTGTGTGTGTGTTTTTAGACTCGTCAGACAAACTGAGACAACCAAAAATCGGAGCTCTTATGAAGCAAGTCATGGGCTCTAAAGAGGATGTGCCTGGAACCTTCAGCCGAGGAGGTAGGGGAGATGATCGTTTGTGTGTTTGTGTGCGAGTTTGAATTGGAAATGTGTGTTCTGTCTGTAACACTCCCTCCTGTTACATATTAAGTCTGTTAACCCAACGTAGTAGAGGTAGATGTGACACTGTTATCTGTGTAAGGAGTAAAACACTTTTGGGGCCGTGAACCAACTGGTGTTTCAGGAAAATAATCAACGATGCTGAGGTGTGATGTTGCCGTATCGCTTCATTTTAATTATTTTCCCATAACACATCCAGAAGTGTTTGATTCCTCTTATACCACAGCGGCTTGCCAGGGGTTTATTGATTAATATTAACTCATATGTATTTTTTTTCATCTTTAGATCAGTACATTTATCTTTTTTTTCTTGGATGAGTTGTAACTATATAAACGATAACACGTAAAATTAACGTGAAGCCAATCAGCGCTGTGGTACAGTATGGTCTAGGACATTAGCGTGTTTTAGCGCAGCAGTAGTCGTAGTAATCGTAGCTGTGTTCGAGTCTGTGTCGCCAGTAACGAGTGTCTCTTTATTCTCTGGCCCTAGCACTGGGTCAGAGGGCAAAGGTCATCTCCCTCTCTCAGCCTAAGGTTTCACTCAAGGCCCGCAGCTCACCCCGAGGTACAGTACAGTAGAGAGCGCTCTCCAATCTAACCAATCAGGTTTCTTAACAGTGATGTCAGCGTGTGTGAGCTGGCGCCCAGCCAGCGTCGCTGTCCTTTTCCCTGGGCTAACCGTTCACTTTGACCTCTGTGTCCTCCACAGTCCTGATCTCTGTTTTTTGTCCGTCCAGCCTGGCATCTCTTTGCACGTCTCTTACTCACTGTGTTTTGGCAGAAGCTCTTGTTGTCTGACATGCTCTTTGTGAATGATTGTGTCCATACGCTCTGATTGCATCCACCCAGGCGTTAATCCGCTGTGAATGTACAATAGACGTGCACTCGAATACGTCTCCAAATCCAAACGATCTCTACGCCGGTGCAGCACACACCTAACTTCTTACCATGTGTTTTGTGCTCAGGGAAGTGGGGAAGTATCCGGGGCAGCGGGCGTCTCTCTACATATAATCCTGAAGTGGGGAACCGGCTAGCAGGGAAGGACTCCCCTCAGGTGAACGGCGGGCCAGCTGAGCCGTACTTCCTCCGCCAGCAAAGAGCGTATCTCTACATCATCGGCGACAAGAACCAGCTCAAGGTACTGTGAAAAACTCCAGATTGGAATGGCTTAAAAAACTCCTAGCACTCTCTGTACTGCTACATAGTGAGCCAAAAAATTCTTATGTAAGTCTTAATAAGATAAATATGTCTTGTAATCCTTCTTTGGGTTAGTAAGTTTTTTGTTTGGCAATTCCCTTATGTGATTTTTTAACATTTGTTCACAATTATGATGTACAAATATCAAGAAACACTGTGAAATATATATTTTTTTCCCAATATACAACAACAGAAAAAAGGACACACTCCACATTCCCTGGAACACATGCATTTATAAATTTAAATTAATTTGTAAAAGAGAACTACTACTTACAGTATCTTTTTTTAATATATATAATAATCTTCCCCACCTTGAGAGAAATGAATCCACAGAGTAAAGGAGGAAAGAGGAAAAAGCTATAATGTACAGTACCGGTCAAAATTTTGGACACACCTGCTTATTGCTTTATTTGTCTTGTTTTCAACATTGGAGACATTGAAATGATGACAAAACATGTATGGAATTCTGAGTTACGAAGGTGAGAAATGTCACAAATGAACTCAAAATTCACAAATTGCAAACCATTCCAGGTTACTCTGATGAGGGAACACCATGAGTGTGCCACACTGAACAATCTAAAATATAAAACATAATCTGGGTTGTTTAGGACTTTTTTATTTACTAGATAATTCTATAAGTTTTTTTTTCTATATATACAGTGGAACCTTGGATTACGAGCATAATTCGTTCCGCAAGTGGGCTCGTATTCCAAAACACTCGTAAACCAAATCAAGCCTTCCTATAAGAAATAATGAAAACTCAAATAACTCGTTCCACAGCCCAAAAATATAAATACTGAAAAATAATTAATACAATATATAAAGTAAAAATAAAACAAATTTTCCTGCACTTTACCTTTAAAAAAAAGTTAACATAAATCCCAACAGATAAATGTTTCCTCGGCACTCGTAAACCAAGACATGCTCGTTTTTCAAGTCAAAATTTATTTAAAATCTTTGCTCGTCTTGCGGAACACTCGTAAACCAAGTTACTTGCAATCCGTGGTTTCACTGCACATAGTTTGGATTATTAGTATCAATATAAAAATAGAAAAGGAAAATCACTGAATGTGCAGAACTCGACAGAACTGAAGCATCTGGAGCAAAAGAACGAATTCTGTACTTGAGTAAAAGCAACAATTTCCTTAGGGCAAGTATTAGCTTGTGCTTGTGCATTAGTTCATAGTAAAAAGAACATCTTCCTGTCTTCCTCTCAGTCTTCCCAACTGTGAGTGTGCTGTATTTGTTGCTGTCTGCAGCCGTCTCCTCTCCTGATCTCAAACGCATGTTCTGTTATTAGTCAAGTCACGCAATCATGCATAATAGTCATCAGCTGGCGAAATTCCCACTTCAAATGCGACACACCACGTGGTAACGTAACGCAACATGTTTGGAGTGACCAAACGTGCATAAAATAAACAATGCGCATTTGACATCAATTAAATCTTCGTTTCCCATAAAAGCATGTGAACTGTACGAGCGCAACACGCCAAGGCAAAACACAAACTGCACTAGATTAGAAACAGAAGTAACCAGGAGAAGCATTAGAAAACATATTCAGATCGCAGTTTGCTTTAAAAAATCAAAAGAAGAAATAGCAGACATGCTAACATGCAGACTAGTCTAAATAATCCCAACGAAATTAAGTACACCCTAGTTGAACATGTCTCGAAACTGCGTCCCAAGTGTCAGTATTTTGTATAAGAACCTGTGTGTGCGTGTGTGTGTGTGCAGGGAGGAAAGCAGGATTCCTTCCAGCAGTGGGAGGTGGTCCCCATCGAGGTGTTTGATGTCCGGCAGGTCAAGAACAGTTTTAAGAAGCTGATGAAGGCCTGCGTTCCTTCATGTCCTTCCACCGAGCCCAACATGTCATTCCACCGCTCTTTAGAGGAGTCTGAATGGATGAATCTGGTACAACACACTTTCACAGCACATGATTTGGTGCCTTTTCTCACTGAAACTGTAGCTGCGGTAGAAGCTTGACATTTTGGGTATGTCTGTGTGTTCTCTAGCTTCACAGACTCCTCCAGGTGTCCGTTCTGGTAGTGGAGTTATTGGACACCGGCTCTTCAGTCATGGTCAGCTTGGAGGACGGCTGGGACGTCACCACTCAGGTACGGATGAAGCCGTGCTCGCCGTGTTTGTCATGAATCAGCATATGGTTTTTAAAAGCGCACGATCTGAGCTCGGTGTGGAATTCCGTGTAGGTGGTGTCTCTGGTGCAGCTCCTGTCAGATCCGTACTACCGCACGTTCGATGGCTTCCGACTGCTGGTGGAGAAGGAGTGGCTGTCGTTCGGCCATCGCTTCTGCCACCGCGGAGCTCAGACGCTGGCCGGCCAGAGCAGTGGCTTCACGCCCGTCTTCCTGCAGTTCCTCGACTGCGTGCACCAGGTACAGACAATGTCTTTAACTTTAACTGCTGGATTTGAGCAAGGTTGATCTGCAGCTTATTTTATTCTAGTATTGTTCCGCAAGGGTCAAAGGTCTTGAAACACATTGTGTATATATCTGTAGTGTAGGTATAAATCAGTTCTTGTTGATTTAACACCGCTTCACACGCACTGGTCTCCCCAGATCCATCATCAGTTCCCTATGGAGTTTGAGTTCAGTCAGTACTATTTGAAGTTCCTGGCTTATCACTATGTATCTAACCGCTTCCGGACCTTCCTGCTGGACTCGGATTACGAGAGAATAGAGCTGGGTGAGTCTCATTCAGTCTTCACCTAAAACCACTCTGAAACTTCTACTTAATAGGCAGTGTGTTAAAGGGACAACCCAATGATCTTTGTTTATTTTGCTTAAATGTCTAATTGAATGAATAACTTCCTGTAACCGAAGGCTTCACGTCCCCTCTACAGGTATTTTGTACGAGGAAAAAGGAGAGAGGAAGAGCCCTCAGGTGTGCAAGTCGGTTTGGGATTACATCGACCGTCTGCACAAGAAGACGCCCATCTTCTACAATTACATGTTCTCTCCAGAAGATGATGAGGTAATGATCTTCAGACGCTTTCTATCAAAGCTCCACCCCTTTCATCAAGCAAGCCTGACTTTTCCCTTATTTTCGTTTTCTTCCCCCCAGGTCTTAAAGCCCTACAGTTTCATCTCCAACCTGAAGGTGTGGGACTACTACACGGAGGAGACGCTCTCAGAGGGGCCGTCCTACGACTGGGAGCTGGTGCGGGGGAAAAGCGAGGGGCCGGAGGAGGACAAAGCCGAGACGGCCGCTCCCAAATCGCAAAGGCAGGTGGTGTGGCCCTGTTACGACAGCCTGAGCAAAGTAGTGCCAGATGCCATCACTAAACTGCTGCAGGTTCGTAGTGAGGTCAGGACGAGCAAGTGCTCATGGGATAAGGATGACACTGTTGTCGCATGTGCAGTCCTGATGTGTGTGTGTGTGTGTGGGTGTGGGTGTGGGTGTGTGTTCATTAGGATGTGCAGAATCTTGAGGCCGAGCTTGGACACACCTCCGAGAGATGGAAGGAGACATGGGATAAGATTAAGACCACGCAACGTACCGAGACCAAACTGGAGAGTCGGGTAAGGAACAAAGATGTGCATTTTCGAGACGAAACACATTAATTCACCCGGATTGTTATGACTTTTATTATAAGAGCCTGTTGGGGCGATTTTGAAATGATCACTAATAGAATACTGAACTATAATGTATTTGTAGATTTTACTTTTTGACTTGATCTCGACTCACATCTCTGACAGTTCCTTTAAACGTGGTATAGGTTTTGTTATTCTATGGTTAAACATTGGCCAATATTTTTCTGTTTGATCTTGAAAGGACACAGCAGCAGAAATGAGCGTCCAGCTTTTTTTTTAAGTTCAGCTTTTATCCATCACTATATACGTTACTGTACAGTAGTACAATAGTAGTGGCTTCGTGGTCGGTACTGTCACTTTGCACCTCCAGGTTCCGGGTTCTGGGTTCAGTGATGTCCTGAACATGGAGTTTGTATGTTTCCTCCCACATGCAAAAGTCGTGCATATTAGGCTAATTGGCATTGACAAATTGCCTGTAGTGTGTGTGTGTGTATGTGTGTGCGTGCCCTGTGATGGCCTGCCTCGTGCCCCAAGTCTCCTGGGATCGCCTCCAGGCCCCCTAAAAACCAGTATACATAAAGTGGCAAAGAAGAGGAGTGAGGGAGTGAGTGAAGAAAAAGTGCAAAACTTCCCCCTAAGGAAGGATAACAAAAACTTAAAAATTTATCTAATATTTTAAACATATTTCACAGAATGTATTAGATAAAATCCAGAGTAAACCTCCGACATACTCCAGTAATTATTACCTCATACTCCTCATCTACAACCGATTTGAGAACATGCAGAGCGATGGAGGGGGAACACACTGTGCCATGTTGCACAATTTTATGTGAACAAATACCATTTAACTCCCTCTGGGATTTTTAGATTCTGTCTTGAGCTGAGTCATATGTTAAATCGGGGGAAAAAATGTAAATAATGCGCAGCAGGAGCACAGCCAATGTGACCTTTGTATAAAAAAACAATAAACAGAAACATCACTGCCCTCCTCCTCTTTCTCTCTCTCTCTCTCTCTCTCTCCCAATCTCCTCCAGCCCTCGTTCTCCAGCTCGCTCCTCATGTCGTCCAACCTCACCCACCAGAGGCGCACTCAGGGCGTGTACCTGCAGGAGAGCGGTGTCGGCCTGGCGCTGGAGCGTGAGACCAACGCCACCTCCACACCCGCCACCAGCCGCACCAGCACCAGCACGCTCTACTCCCAGTTCAGAAGCACAGAGAGCGAGAACCGGTGTGTGACCTGCTGTCCAGTGCTGTTTTGATTTACGAAATAATTTTATTTAATGTTCATGATTTGTCATAGCTTCGCGTAAATCTACTTAACCCTGTGACTTGCCGAGTTCAAACTAATTAACACCTTCTGACCAATCAGCATTGAGGATTCAAGAATGTAACCTGAACACTTAATCTGTAGCGAAGTTACGAGTTAGGGATCAAACAGTGTGATTTTAGCTTTTACATGTGACATATTCATAAATATTGTAGTGTCTCTTTATGAAAACTGAAATCCAGCATTGCTTTTACTTTCAGGAGCTTTGAAGGAATCTTGTATAAGAGAGGAGCTTTGCTGAAACCCTGGAAGCCACGCTGGTTTGTGCTGGACAAGACCAAACACCAGGTACGTGTGGGGGAAAATGTAAAGATGATAAATTCAGGAATACAACGTGCAGGAATGCCTGCTTGTACTCACTCCCTTCCTCTTCACGTCTTCGCTCAGTTGCGATACTACGAAACGAGGCAGGATAAAGATTGTAAGGGGGTCATCGAACTGGCCGAGGTGGAGTTTGTCATTCCGGGCGCTTCTGCCATGGGAGCCCCAAAAAATGTAGAGGAGAAAGCCTTCTTCGACGTGAGTACATCTGGTTGTGGTAATCGATTTCGAGTCGTAGTCCTAGCTGTCCAGAGGCGTGTCTCAGTTACACATGTTTCTGAGGCCTAGTTTTCTTGCATGATGTAGATTTTAATGAGGTACAGTATTAGGTACGTACACAGGGCACATTGGAGACATTGCTGATTTGAAAGACAATTATGTTAATAGATAACATTATGAACAACACTTGGAAATAGTGAAGTTATAGAATGTGTTGTTATTTGCTGTATCATGAACCACGATTTTGTTAAATTTGTCAAGATGTACAGTAGAAGCTGATAGACCACTGATAGGAGTAGGATACATCAAAGCTCAACTGCAAGTGTCGTAACAAAGGGTCAGAATACTTATTTAAATAAATGAACACTTTATTTTTAGCTTTAGTTTTTCTTTTGTCTTATTTATGTTGCATTATATTACATGTAACAGCAAGGGACGGTAAAAAAGTCTTAAATCCGTATTTTTAAAGGCTAGATCTAGATTGTATAAAAAATCCCACACTGATCTGATCATCTCACGCTTTTGTCTTTTTTTGTCCCCCAGCTTAAAACGACCAAACGAGTGTACAACTTCTGTGCACAGGACAGCCAAAACGCACAGCTGTGGATGGACAGTATTCAGAGTTGCCTATCTGATGCATAAATGAGGATCAGACCTGTGTGTGTGTGTGTGTGCGAGAGAGAGAGACTGTACTGTGATTGGACACATACGTGATGGCCATGGCTCTCAGCGGACGACGGTGTAGAGAGAGAGAGAGAGAGAGCGCTGAAAGCAGCGTTGTTCTTGTTATTAAAAAAAAAAAAGTTGCACCTCACCACATTTCAGTGTTTTTATATAAAATAAATTACAAAAAAATGTCCAAACAAAAAAAAAATTCCCTGAAAGACTGACATGGACATGAGTAGTCTAACCACTATACCCACCTCCTGGATGTTCTCTCGCGCTCTGTGGATACGAGGCATGGCGTCACTAATAAAACAAAAATAAAGATCTCTCGCTCCCTTTCTTCTTTGCAAACTACTGCCAGATAAACGAATGCTATGCACAGGGTTCTGAGCATGCCCAGTACAGCACCTCATCTCATCTCATGCAATGACTTTTTATCACACCGTCAACATCTCTTCAGCTCAACACTGTCATATTCCACTCCACGACCATTTCCCTGGAATCGCGGCGCTTGGATTTCCTTCCATTCGTCGTGTCATGGCGACGCCGCCGAGGCATACAGGCATACATACCTTTTTACGGTTCATGAAGGATCTTTACAGTTATTTGGTTTCGTGTACAGAGATTGAAATATCAGTACCAATCCACTGTCGCCATTTTTAGTCCTTAATCTTTCCACATGCCAGTTCTCACATTAGCGTGTTTACAGAAAGTATACGATTACAATAGGAACCACTATTAACTTTAAAAAAAAAATGCAAGGTTGTTTCGTAGGGATGAATTTTTGCTTAAAATATATTTTTTAATTATTCCATGCACACGAGCAGGTAAAAGTGGTGTCTTAACGGATCGACAAGTTTACATCGATCACAGGATTCAGAACATTCAGCTGATATTTGACACAAATTTGCAAAACATTTGTTCAAATTGGCCAGATTTACAGTTTTTTTTTTCCCTCCCTGAAGTGGCCCATACAAGTGGCCATAAATAGAATTTTCATTCCCACTTTAGTCATTGTTTACGATTCAGTTGAGTTTTTATCTACAGCCCTACAATAATAATTATTATATATATTTTTTTTAAATGTCTTTTTTTTTTTTTTTTTTTAGCTACTAATTACATTTTCCCCATTATTAAACCATGATGTTTACAACACAACACCACAACAGCACTTAATGAGAGTTGTTCATCAGAAGCTCGGAGTCACCTGATCTCCGTTTACACACCCTGTCATTGTTGAAAACAGTGTTTTAGTTACACCTGTTACGTTCTCTGAAATCCTGTACATAGAGGAGTTTCTGTCTGTATTATTTGGATAGAGTTTATTTAGCTGGTCTCGGTGAGGATGCGAGGATGCAAACAAGTGTCACTTTTTTCCCCCTGTTTTTTTTTTTTTTTTCATTTTTTATAAAATTCAGAATACAAAAACTAACACAACTGCATATATGTATGTATGCATGTACACACATACAATGTAAAATATGGTAATACCGTTGTCATGTTGAACATAAAATTTGAATTGTAGATTTCTTTTTTTGTTCTGATAACTCCCTTTGTACATAATATCCAGATTTCTATGTTTGTTAGTAATTTATTTAACTTCGTCTCCTCAAAACACCACTTAACGTTTTGAATTAGAAAATCCAATATGTGCCATTGTTTATTTCTGTATTAACTATTTGACTAATGCTTTTTTTTTTTTTTTTTGAAAACCTTCAGATATGACTCAAATAAATCCTCAGTGTCTTTTTTTCTAACATTGTGGTCCCCTTACTGTCTATCAATGGTTATAATGTATACCTTCTCCTGAGGAGGATTGGTCTTACAGTATATTCAATTCAATTTTATTTGTATAGCGCTTTTAACAGTTGTCATTGTCGCAAAGCAGCTTTACACAATCAAAATAATTATCTAAGATTGTATGGAATGTGAATGTGTATGAATCAAAATGGTTCGATAGTCCCTGATGAGCAAGCCGAGAGCAACAGTGGCGAGGAAAAACTCCCTGAGATGGTATTAGGAAGAAACCTGTAGAGGAACCGGACTCAACAGGGAACCCCTCCTCATTTGGGTAAAACAGACTGCATTTATACTGTGTGTTAGGTGGCAGGCAGTTCAGTATAACAGTTGATGTTAATTGATGTTAATATGGAGTCAAGGTAGTTTTTGGAGGCTCAGGTAGACTTGTAGGAAATTCCAGTGCTGAACTATCGAGCGACTGCAGCCAAGTCCTCAGAGAAACAGCTGTCAACATCAGCCGAGGCCAGAGCCGTCTTCATAGTAGAGAAACCGTCCGCAGACACCGTACGCATCCCAAAGAGACCACACGGACATCCCTGTGATGAGATCTCCAACCAGAGGCGGGGCACCAGGACGAGTCAGACAGGTCCAGAGGGCCAGATGACTTGCATTATTATTATTTCAATGCACCATTTTACACTTAATTCCCCCCCGCCCCCCCTTAGGTAATAAAGTCCATATTTGTAATACAAATGTATTGAAGGAAATTATATATGTACTTTATTACATAAGAAAATTTAAGTAAATCTTTAAATTCAGGTGCGGTGGCATCAACCAGTTTCCTCAAATGGTCGGGAATGGAGTGCAATGGGGTTTTCTGAAGAAAATTGTTGAGATATTGATGAGAACCTCCTGAATTCGTGCCTCCAATTCCATCCAAAAATCCCAGCATTCTCTAGGATGTTGGCTGGGACGACACCGGACCTCACGAATGGCTTCCAAGAAGTCCAGATCTTTTCCCTATGGTGCTACACAAAACGAAGGGGTATAGGACAAAGCTTAGTACAATGGAGGACTTTGAGGCTATACTTGTACAATTTGTTTTGGTAAATTTGCATAAGAAATATGGACTTTATTACCAATTTTAATGCCTAGTTTCTTTTCACCCACACTGTAGTTTTAGGATTAAATCAAAATCATTGATTGACCTTTGATTTTGCTATGTATTATTATTAGTAGTAGTATAGTTTGGTAAGTCTGGGAAAATAATGGTATTGGGAAAGTATGTACATTTAGAGAATGATCTGATGCAGGTATACACCAATCAATTCACATGGCGATGGAGTAAACATTATCACTTATATACCAGTAAACTGGTGTAAGGATCAAGGGCCCCCAAGGTTCATCTGTGCCTGTGGGAAACCTGTCCGGTCTGGTCTCACAGTAAAGCCAACATTGTGCAATTTGCTGAAAAAAAAAAAAAAAGTCAAACATGTCTGATCGATGAAGGCCCCACCCCATAGCACACAGTACCCAATGCATCTGCCGCTAATGTCCCAGAGCCAGACACCACAGCTCACCCCGGAGGTCCACACCTTGCGGCAGCACAATGGAAACCTAGACGATACTGAGTTTAATGTTTTGCATGGTAATGTAATGGCTAACTGTTATAAATATTCTCATGTCAAGGACCTTTTATAAAACATTTAAGAGTCCCTAGTAGGTTTACGGATGATAAACCTTACGGATCAGACCATTTTTTCAGATCTGCAAAAAAATGTTAGCCAAATATAATTATATATATTTTCCTTTCCAGTTGTTACTTACAGAACACTTAAATCCAGGACTCATTGCTCATTGTTTCAAATGAAAGCAACATTTAAAATATCCAATGTTTAAATAAATTTAAAAAATCTTTCAATAAAATTGGTTATTACATTAATGTGTGTAATATGATGCATTATGCTTGTTTTTTTGTTTTTTTAATAAAACAACTGGGTCATTTTGGCAAAGGGTGACAAATGTGAACAGAAAAAACTGCCAATCAGAGACTTGAAGATGGGTTATCTTGTTCCAGTATTCTTGTCAGATTGGACAGCTTTCTGGTTATTGGGATAACTCAACTAATCAATATTATGCTACACAAATAAAGAGAGTTTTGCCCCAAGAGAGTCAGGTAGTTTACACAATATATTTATATTATTTTGTTGTTCCCAGTTCCTCATGCTCCCAGGAGCCACTCTTTCACAATTTGAGTCCAGGAACATTCTCCATAGATGTGATAAAATGGTCATCAGCTGACTTCATTTTATTGCCACATAACATTGCTGAGACTACTGAAGACTTGACAAACTGAAGGATCGTAACACTGCGTATATACTAATATGGCGATACTTAAGATCAAATTGATGAAAAGGTTAATGCTGCTTGTAATATAAAGGTGTCAGAACACACACACATACAAACATGTCAGACAGACATACAGACAGTCAGACAGACATATAGACAGTTATACATACAATCAGACAGTCAGACATACATACAGATGTACAGACAGACGTAGAGACATCCATACAGTCATACGCATACTGTAGGCATATGTACAGACTTACAGACAGACAGACAGAGATACAGATGTACAGACAGATATACAGACAGACGTAGAGACATCCATACAGACATACGCATAGGCATATGTACAGACTTACAGACAGACAAACAGACAGAGATACAGACGGACAGACAGACAGACGTATAGACATACATACAGCCATACATACACACAGTACAGACAGATATAGAAACATACTGTACATACAGACAAATGTACAGACAGACGTACAGACAGACATAGAAACATATATACATACAGATGTACAGACAGACATACGCATAGGCATACGTACAGACTTACAGACAGACAAACAGACGTACAGACAGACAGACAGACATACATACAGATATACAGACAGACGTACAGACATACAGACAGATTTTTCTGAGACTGGCTTCTGGTCCTCCAATACGAGACATGAAATATCATTGAAAGTGTGGCTGTGACCAAAGTACAGACAAAACCTTTCTTTTATTTGATTTATCTGTACAGTACATCTCATACATGTGACTGGTTCTAAAAAAAAAAGCCTGAATTAAATAGAGACACCTAAATTTGTAATAAATGTATTTAAAGAGAAACACGCTGGTGTTTCGGCTTGTATTTTGATGAGGTAAATGGTTTGTGCTGGTGGCGGCCATTTTGAAATCATCCACCTTCCACTGGCTTCACTCTCTCTCTCTCACACACACACACACACACACACAGAAATAGACAGTGTCTAGTTTCATTTCTGCAGAAGTGTTTGTGGAGGGTAAGATGTCTCCGTACTCGCGGGTGATCCACCACGCCACCAGCGTCCTGTGCAGCCACAAAGGCTCCATGGATCTGTCGCAGCTCTACAGGAAGGTCTACCAGCGCTTCGAGATCACCGAGGAACACTTCTGGTTCATCCTGAAAAGATGCCCGAGATTCGCCGTGGTCCGGAGCAGACTGAGCTCAGAGAAAGGCGTGTCTGATCACACTGTCGTGGCTAAAACGTCCCTGCGGCTGTGTAAGAGTTACCCCAAGCAGGAGTGTTTCAGCTGCCAGGACCTGCATCTCTGCAAATACTTCGTCTATGGAAACTGTCGCTATGGCAAAGGAAGGTAAAGTGTGTGTGTGTGTGTGTGTGTGTGTGTGTGTGCGTGCTGTTACAGGTGCTGGGAACACACCCCTGGCCTGTGCATGGCTATGGTTACCCTACACCTCATCAAAGACATGTTTCCCCCTGGGAGCAAATATATTTACCCACTGGTTTCCATCAGATCTTACTGGGAGAGAGGTTAATGGTTGACTGAATATTGTCTGAGATCTTATATGACAGATGTGTCTGAGATTTTTCAGTTCAGAGCATCAGATACGCCACTATGGTGTCCCACAAGGTCCGGTTTTAGGCCCCTTATTGTTCTCTCCTTGATCCCTGAAAAAAAACCCCGCTGATATTGTTTATTTTATATATTATATGTTACAAGTAATATTAAATTTCATACAAATGAAACCCTGTTCGGGATTTTCCTCTAACTGCAAATGATATTGTTGTATGGTGTATAGCGATATGACCGAGCATCTGGAATACTTTCGCCTCCATTTTTTGATCGATAAATAAAAAGGCACAGGAAACAAAAACCTAAAAAATATATATTTTTTAAATATGCATATAAATGTATATAAATAAAAATGATGTACTGTTACAAAGCTGTTAAGGTTACAGACAACCGCTGCAATTATTACAAATGACTATAATACTAATCCGGTGCGAATAGTACTATCGTCTGTGGTTAATCACGATTGATCACAATTTAACAATTTAAAAATGGACATCATTGTGCAATGTTGGAATAAAGAACTGCATGACAGACTGGTTAGAGTG
>QMIH01000391.1:68041-105095 GCA_003987875.1 Clarias batrachus | reverse complement strand
AGAGAAATGTGCTGGCCAGTGTCAGAAAGCTGGGTCTCAGTCGCAGGTCATGGGTCTTGCAACAGGACAATGACCCAAAACACACAGCTAAAAACACCCAAGAATGGCTAAGAGGGAAACATTGGACTATTCTAAAGTGGCCTTCTATGAGCCCTGACCTCAATCCTATTGAGCATCTTTGGAAGGAGCTGAAACATGCTGTCTGGAAAAGGCACCCTTCAAACCGGAAACAACTGGAGCAGCTTGCTCATGAGGAGTGAGGAGGCCAAAATACCTGCAGAGAGGTGCAGACGTCTCATTGACAGTTACAGGAATCGTTTGATTGCAGTGATTGCCTCAAAAGGTCGTGCAACAAACTATTAAGTTAGGGGTACCATCATTTTTGTCCAGACCTGTTCCATGAACTTCAATGAGTTCATTTTTTTTTATAATTCCGTTGAAGCATGGTTGAAAAGCAATGTCTGACTTTCATTGGTTAACATTCATAAAATTCTTATTTATTATTACTTTTGTCAAATTAAAGTTATTTCTGTGACCATTGTGAGTTTTTCTTTCATTGACCGAAGGGTACCAACAATTTTGTCCACATGTGTATATACATTACTAATGCTCACTTACTCATTGTCTATACCACTTTATCCTGTGTACAGGTTCACGGGGGGCTCGGAGCCTAACCCAGAGAGACTGTGGTTTAGTGGTTAGCACTGTCGCCTTGCACCTCCAGGGTCTGGGTTCGATCCTCGACAGGCCGGGCTTAATTCCTGTCTCTGTGGGCATGAGATTTGTACAGTGCTTGCTGGGTTTCCTCCAGGTACTCCAGTTTCCTCCAACAGTCCAAAGACATGAAGATTACGTTATTTGGTGTTCCTAAATTGCCCATAGTGTGTGTATGTACGTGTGTGCGCCCTGTGATGGATTGGCACCCTGTCCAGGGTGTACCCCGCCCCCGGGGCCAGGCTCCAGGCTCCCCATGACCCTGAATACAGGATAAATGGTATAGATGATGAGTGAGTGAGTGTAATTTTAGTGAATATCACAAATGTCATTATTTGTACATATACTGTATAACATACTGTATATTCAGTTTATTTGAGCTTTTTCCTATTTCCGATTTTCGTGAATCATATTTAGGTCTATATCTAATAGTATTATTACTATACTATATTATTAGATTATATCAAATCATTATAATTATCCTTTATAATATAATTTAATTAGAGTTATAAACAGGTGGCCACCCTACACCAAAAGAAATATTACATACGTGTATTCAGAGTATTGGAATAAAGCACTTCCTCATCAATGAGTGAATAAATAAATGAATGAACGGATGAGAGACAATAACCACACATGGTCGGTAGTAACTGGGTTCTGGACCCGACTTCCAGAACCTCCTGGTCCTTTATTATCTGGACCACGAGAGGAAACAAACAGGCTGCTCTCTCCAGAGGCTTGTAACCTCGATTTTGATTGACGCTCCTGCGAGCCAATCAGAGCAGCGTTCCCTTCTCCGCCCCTTAATGACCAGGGAGAAGTGGGCGGGGCCAGGCTGGCAGTGGGAGTGGAGTGGAGTACGGGCACGGAGGCGAGGTTCCGCCGAATTCCCTCTCTCCCGCGCGCTCAGATGGACCGGACCGGGTCGCGTGCGTGCGTGCGTTCTCAGGGTGCGTGCGTTTGCGTGAAGCGCGCATGAGCGCGCACCTGCTTATTTTTGGACGCGCCGGGGATTCACCGGGAGAGCGCAGATAACCGAGAGGATACACTGTAGGATACGCTTTTTTTTCCTTCTCCTTCGGAGGGATTCGTGTGGACACCAGGAGATGATGAGGATGATGATGATGATAAGGGGTGTGTGATGATGATGAGGATGATGATGATGATGGTGGTGGTGCTGATGCTGCTGAGTCTGGCCCTGTGCTGCATCTCCAAATGACAGGTAAGGGGAAATACTATGGCCTTCATCACTCCATCTCTTTATATTCGCATGCATTATGAGCGCTATGTGTGTGTGTGTGTGTGTGTGCGCGTGCGTGCATGATGCTGGAGCTTCCTGTGTTAAAGAAAAGGCATCTTTGATCCACAATGTCTTATCTGTATGCAGGTCGGGACACCTCCTCTCCGCCCTTCTCTCTCTCTCTCTCTCTCTCTCTCTCTTTCCCTTCCTTGTGGTGATGCTGTACATCTGATCGAAATTCACATAGGTGTCTAACCTCTAGGCCTTACACACACCATTTTTCATCCAAGTCTACTCAATAATTCTGTAATAAGATATCGCTGTTGCATTGATCCTGAATGAAAAGACGTAACACACAGCAGCTTCCACTCCTCAAGTCCTCAAGTAATGCTCTCACCCACTACATCTCGTCCCTGAAAGGTCTGCTTCTCCTGATGAATCAAATCAAAGTAATATAGATCAGATCACTAAATCAAAATTCTAGCCTAGTAGGAATATGAGACAAATCCCTGGAGTGCCAGGAATGATGGAGTAGGCTGACTACACTGTGAGCAGTGCATTGGGCCCCTATTCGACAAATATACAACAAAACACAACATAAATGTCTTAGATGCCAGAGCAGCGCAAATCCAAAACTTCTGGAGTTTTGGGATTGTGTGGGTGGAGTCATTATGGAATAGGTCACACCCATCCCAAAAAAGTTTAATAAAGGTGAAAAGCTTCCCTGTATAGGAATAAATAAAAGCAAACGCAAATTATTCCAGCATATGCTCCGTACATCAGTGTTATTTGCTATCCCATAGTGGTTAGCTGTGGCACAGTGGCTTAGTGGTTATCACAGTCAGCTTGCACCTCCAGGGCTAAGGGTTCGATTCTTGCCTCAGGTCTATGTGCGTGGAATTTGTAGGTTCTCCCAGTGCTTGCTGCGTTTCCTCCCATAGTCCAAAGGAATGGCAGTTAGGTTAACTGGCGTTCCCAGATTGTCCATAGTGTGTGAATGACAATCAGGCATCAAACTGGAAACCCAACCCTTTAAGTAACTGCCACAGAAATGACGGATATATCTCCAGGGTGTGGAGTCTCCATCCACTGATGTGCCAGATAGCAAACCAAATTACCAAAAAGCAAGTGGTTAGCACTGTGGCCTTGCATCTCCATGGTCAAGGGTTTGGAATATGTTCTGCCCATGCTTGATGAGTTTCCTGTGGGTGATCTGGTTTCCTCCAACCATTACAAAGACATGCATATTAGGTCAGTTGGAGTTTCCAAATTCCCAATAGTGTGTGAGTGAATGTACGTGCACTGTAAAATGGACTGACATCCCATCCAGGGTGTACCCTGCCATGTGCCCTGAGTCCACTGGAATAACCTCCAGGCCTCCTGCAGCCCTGTACAGGATGAGCGGTATAGAGAATGTGTGAGAGAGTGAATTTGCCACCCATTTTTAGTTGCTGTAAATGGTGGGGGTGCTATGTTTGTTCATGGTCCTCCTTTACCAGACCTAAAACTTGGACACTACACTATTATTGCTATGTCTTTCTTTGAATTTTCAGTATAATATGAATCTCAGATTTCTGTACTAATATTTGGTGCACACAGACCAGTTAGTAACAGACTAATTCTTTTGCTGACCATTTATATATCAGAAAAAAACATCAGTCATTCGTGTTCAGGATGTGTGTGTTGTGTCATTAAACATCACCATTCATTTAGAGCATTAAAAAAATCAAGCGTATTGACAAATATAATGTGCCTTCAGTATGTCTTTATAGAACACACTCATTAAACATTCAAAATAATAGTGGAAAAAGTAAGTGAACCCTTGGAATTAATAACTGGTTGCCCAAGCCTGGCACCAAAAACCCCAACCAAGTGCTTCCTGTAGCTGTGGGTCAGACCCCATTCTTCCTGGAAGAACTGCTTTAGCTCTGTCATATTCTTTTGACGACTCTTATATAACTCTCTTCAAGTTCTGACTTGGCTACTCGATAAGGCGGATTTTGTTTTTCTGGCGCTATTCTGTTGTGGATTTGCTCTGGTGTTATGGGTCATTATCCTGTTGCATCACCCAACTTCTACAGAGTTTCAGGTGACGTACAGACATTCTCCCATTTTCCTGAAGATTTTTTAAAAATTCACTTTGGAATTCATATTCTCCTCCACGACTGCAAGCTGGACACACCGTGATGCAGCAAAGCAGGCTCAAATGTTTCCTCCACTATACTTTATGGTTGGTATTTTGTTTTCAAGATGACATGCAGTGCTCTTTTTATGCCAGATGTAGTGCTGCCTGTTCTTTCCAACGAGCGCACAAAACATTTTGCCAATTCCACTGTGGAGTGGTGTTGCAAACTTCAGGCAAGCAGTAATGTTCTATTTAGTAAGCAGCGGCTTCCATTGAGTTGTTCTGTCATGGATACCCTACAGTGGAACCTTGGATTGCAAGCATAATTCGTTTCGGAAGCATGCTTGTATATCAAAAAACACTTGTATATCAAAGCCAATTTCCCCCATTAGAAATAATGGAAACTCTGACAAAACTCTTTTCCACAACCACAAAATATTAATAGAAAAATTGTTAATAAAAAATATAAAGTATAAATAAAACAAATTAACCTGCACTTTCCCACACACAAAAGAATCTCACACACACACCCACACTAGGGATGTAACGGTATCAAAACTTAATACGGTACGGTAATACCTCGGTATGAATGGCACGGTGCGGTATTTATTGAATCATTTACAGGAAAATCAAAACTAATGAAGAGACTCGAAAAAAGTGCCAGAAGTGTTTATTAAACAGTTTACATGAGCACTGAACATATCAATTGCATACAAATTAGCCATCTATCTGTAAACTTTGAAACAGGAACTTAAATTTTTCAATTTTAATAACAAAAAATTATTAAACCATGTAAAAAAATAAAGTTTCAATTTAGTATGCTTGAAAACTCAGAAAAAATAAAAATAGCACCCTACTTATTGCAGCTGGGATCTTTTACCAGATAATCTTTTAACCTTTCCTCCTTTCTCGTTTCTTTTCAGAGAAAAACCGAAATGCTTCCAAACATCCGATTTTAAAACCCGCTTTAGCTTCGACTATTTCCATCTTTTTTCCTTCGCCGCTACTAGCAGAACCAGCCATTTCCACATTACTGGATCTGTAGCAACAACAGACCGCTAAGGATGATGGCCATGCCTGGGCTGATAGGAATTGTAGTTCCCGCTACCTCCTGTTCGCTCCAATTGCCTGAGCAAACTTTTCTCAGAAGACCTATCGTTTTATCGAGTCATGCGACCACGGTAGTATCGAAAAAAATTGCTATTGTGGTACAACGGTATATATAATACCGTTACATCCCTAACCCACACACACATTCACATACAAACACAAAATAAAAGATACTTGATACTTTACGCACACACACACAAACACACACACACACGCACACACGCACACATGGTGGCAGTGTTATAGTAAACAGTACATGTGCTCAGGGATGTTGAATATACAAGTGAGAGATGCACACTGAGGCTGCGCATGGGAGGTAATTACCCAGAATTCCGCAGCGCAAATGAGATATTAATCATTGGCACAGTTGTGATCATGTGACGCTCTGCGTCAAAACAAGGAGCACATGTGTGCCACATGATACTTGATGATACTTGGTACTCATATATCAAGACTCGCTCATTTATCAAGTCTTTGCTTGTTTTGCGGAATGCTTGCAAACCGGGTTACTCGCAATCCGAGGTTCCACTGTACTTGTTTAAAGTTTTACGTACTGGAGCCTCATGAACACTAGATGTTAGCCAGTTCCAATAGTGCCTTTAAATCTTTGGCTGCCACTTATGGTTGTTTCTTTACCTCATTGATGCTCTTAAAGTCATTTTGACTGGGCACCCACTTTTTAGTAAAGTAGCTACAGTCCCAAAGTGTCTCTTATTATATTTTGGATGTCTTTGCATATCACATTGCTTGTGGAAAGAAATAAAAATCAGGGACATCCAATGAGTTAGAATGTGATCCCGAACTTTTGGGTGGTAGTGTAAATCAACAATTCTTGATTGTAGATCCTCTGAAAGTTCTTTTTGCCGAGGCATGGCTCACATGCTAAGATGAAGATCAGATCAGATCACATTTTGTGACAAATGAATGCAGAAAACCATGAAATTCCAAAAGGTTCACTTTTTCTTTCCACTGTAATTCACATCCAGGCTGATACTTATCCTGTCTAGAAAACCTTTCTTATACTTGAGGAACATGAATACATTATTTAGGTTGTATAATACATAAAAACTCACAATGGTAACAGAAATGACTTTAATCTGACAAAAGTAATAATAAATAAGAATTCTATGAATGTTAACCAATGAAAGTCAGACATTGCTTTTCAACCATGCTTCAACGGAATTATTAAAAAAAAAAATGAACTCATGGAACAGGCCTGGACAAAAATGATGATACCCCTAACTTAATAGTTTGTTGCACAACCTTTTGAGGCAATCACTGCAATCAAACGATTCCTATAACTGTCAATGAGACTTCTACACCTCTCTGCAGGTATTTTGGCCCACCAAAAGGTTCACTTTTTCTTTCCACTGTAATTCACATCCAGGCTGATACTTATCCTGTCTATAAAACCTTTCTTATACTTGAGGAACATGAATACATTATTTAGATTGCATAATACATTCAAACACATGGTGCACTATTTATTTATTGATTGATTGATTGACTGTAGAAAGCTTACCAGAATGAGGATCTGGGATTAGACAGGTGCACTGGGACTATAAATACAATCTCGCAAATGTATGATTTATTGTACACAAGAGTGAGGAAGCAGAGGTTAAGGAATTGACACCCTTACTATGCTGGTAATTTCTGACTTTTTCATCTATTTTTCATGCCATGCCTATTTTTGGATTGAAATTGAACTAGATAATTGTATAAATAAGATTATACAGATACAAATAGAGATAATGACATTGCATTATACATAAGATACATTCCTAGACTACAGATCCATATGATAAACAACAACAGCGGTTCTCAACTTTGATCCTTGAGGGTCACCTTCCCTGCATGTTTTCTCTGCTCTAATCACTGAAGTGGCTGTTAAATACAGTAGCTGATGTTGGCTGATATCGTTAAATCAGGTATTCTGTGAAAAGGTGTGCTTAGAGAACAATAAAACATGCATGACAAGTCGTCATCCATGACCTCTAGGAGTTCAGAACCATCAAACTACCTTATATGTCCGTTAAATCAAAATACTATTGATTTGTTTGTTTGTTTGTTTCAGAGATGCCTGAAACTGGAAGGCAGTCTCATTGGAAGATGGACAGTTTCCCTGTAGGAAACACATCAGATTCATGCGTTATGTCATAAAAGGTGAGCAGGATGGAGAAGTCAGAGGCAGAGAGCGCAGGTCCGAGGGCGATGCCGATCAAGGCTCGGCGTCTGATTGGCTGCTGTGCGCTCCTTCTCTTGGCATTGATGCTTGTCTCCATAGCGACTACAAGCACACCTGTGTCAGGTATGTCCCTTGAGAATGTCCCAAACTTGGCATTATGTGGCCCTGTCTATTACTGATGAATATTTCTTTTTTTTTTTTCTTTTTCTTTGTCCATTGATGAATATTGTGAAAAAAGCAGTGTCATGGTTTAATATACTGTTTATATGAGAGTGAGTGAAGTGTGTTAGCCTTTTTCTTGGGAGGGCCTCACTGTACACTTTCAATCCTGAAACATGAATTGGTGTACTGTGTGTGTGTGTGTGTGTGTGTGTGTGTGTGTGTGTGTGTGTGTGTGTGTGTGTGTGTGTGTGTGTGTGTGTGTGTGTGTGTGTGTGTGTGCGTGTTCTCTGTGTCAAATCTGGATACAACAATACTGATAAAATCTTTCATTTTTTATGTTTTTGATTAATAATGGTTCATTTTAATCTATTCCTCACTGTGTGAGAGACATTATACTGAAAAGAGTGTTGGGAGGGAAATAGAGGGCCAAACAGTGTGTGTCTTTGGGTATGTTTGACTAGAAGCTCAGAAAGAATAAAAAAAATGTCTACTGTATATTTATGAAGTAATAAGGGGCAAGTCTGAGCCTGGGGTTTGATGTCTAGTCCTCCTACTCTGTTTATAAATAAACATCATGATGTAAAAAGGGTTTTTTTTTTGGGGGGGGGGGGGTTTAAGAAGAGCATGAGGCTGCATGGGAGTCTCTCACACACACACACAAATAGGGAAATAAAGTATGGCTATTTTTGCAGATGATCTAAATAGGACAGAACTAATAAATAATGAGCTTAAAACATATGTAAAACGTAAGTTGAGGATTTCACGGGCAAATAATTTATCCATTTTCCTATTAAGCAATATGAGCACTGTGCTAATGTGCTAACATGTACTGTATCTAGTATAGTAGAGTCCAGTAAAGCAGTGGCTCTCAGATCCGGTCCTGGAGGACCACATGCCCTGTGTATTTTAGTGTTATCCCTGCTCTATGACACACACACTTGAATTCAGGAAAGGCTGTTAATTAGCTGAATAGTTAACTCAGGTGTGCTAGGAGCCGAGAAAGCTAGGAGCTGTCCCCTCAGGGCGTGGCTGCACACGACTTCTGGGGTGTGCTGTAGTGTCCGGCACCAGAACTTTGGCATGAATCATTTGGGGGCTTTGGGTGGCAGGGTGGGACTCTGTATCTGATAAGAATCGTTTATTTGGCACATCCCATGGGTGCTCATTTGGATTGAGATCTGGGGAGTTTGGAGGCTAGGTCAACTGCCTGCTAGGTCCTGTGAGCAAAGGTACAGTATGGTGCACTGGGTGTTCTCCTGTCTCTCTTCGTGGCCTGCAGTGACTTCAGCAATTTGTGTAATATTTGTGCGCACATGGGTGAGCCTTGAGCAGCTTTAATCCTGTCAGCAGTTTAGTGGTACAGTGGAACCTTGGATTGCATGCCTAATTTGTTCCGGAAGGGTGCTTTTTATCAAACGCTCGTATATCAAAGTGAATTTTCCCATAGGAAATAATGGAAACTCAGACGATTTGTTCCAAAACAAACAAACATATATATATATATATATATATATATATATATTTGTATGCTCTCTGCTTCCCCCCTTCATCTGCTTGTTCTCCCTGCTCCTTTGAACATGTAAATCCTTACCACTCACTACTGCCATTTAGTGGATAAGTGAACAATAAGCCCACTTTACTACAAAAAGAATTCTAGCTGCACTGATTGAGGGACCAGAGACAGAGAGAGGGGCCTGCTGAGCAGGTGTAGTGTTAATTATACAGCTCTTCAATTGGATCAGGCGGGCCAGCATTCCATCCCCACACGTATCAGTGAGCCTTGTCCACGGATGACCCTGTTTCTGGTTCACCAGTTTTACTTTTGGTTGGTTCTCACCACTGCAGTCCAGGAACATCTCACAAGATTTGCACTTTTGAAGTTGCACTGTCTCCATCATCTAGCCATCATAATTTGTCTCTTGACTCAAATCTTTACTCTTGCCCATTTTTTTTTTGCTTCCAACATTCAACTTCAGAAAAAAATGGTTGCCTGGCTGACTAATATATCCCACCCATTTTCGGGTGCCGTTCTAATGAGATATTGTAACTGTAACTACTGTGACAAGGGCCAAAATGATTGTTGATCAAGGAGATAATTTAATTACTTGATGAAGTAATGAGTGATGAGAATTCATAGGGTTGGGACTGAACTCTGTGTGTGTCCATAAGAAAACCCCTCGTTAGTGAGACCCATCAGGAAATCTCATCGACTTGCTAGGGAGCATAAAGACTGGACTTTTGAGCGATGGAAAAAAAGTCATGTGTCCAGTACTAGTATTGATGCATTGTGTTTTAATGTTATTGCTGATCATATACTTCTACAAAAAGTTTATTCACCATTTATGAAGGAGTCTCTAGTGGGAATCTGTCCAGGGGTATTTGAATCTTGTGTGGAAGGAGTACAAGATGAATCTTTCTCTCGGTGTCACGCCCTCATTCTATCTATCCCTCATTCTAATAGCTGGCTTTGATCAGATTTATCAAAGCAATTGGACTATAGACAGCAAGGATGCCATTATGTGGTGCTATTCTTAGAGCCCCTTCTTGTGGCTCTCTACACCTGTATGTGTGTGTGTGTGTGTGTGTGTAAGAGAGAGAGAGAGAACTGAATCTGCCTTAGTGAGAAATGCTGTGTGCTCTACTGTGTCTCTGGAATACTGATGAGACAGTCGGCACATGATGCATTACTGCAACACGTACACACACTCGCACGCCTGTCCATGCTCACACACACTTTCACACACTCACAGTATTACCATGGAAACACCTGGCCTGACCACGCCACAGAGCCGTCTCACATTCAGAGTCTTTAATTCAATGTGGTGTGTGTGTGTGTGTGTGTGTGTGTGTGTTGTGAAGAAGTGAAGACTCCATAAGGGATGGTTAGATAGTTAAGTAAGACAGAAGCTAATTACTGGAGATATTCCATACTGTGCTAGAGAAGCTCTCATTAGTTTTAATAAGCTGTGTTCACACTTGAAGCCTGAATGAAGTTATGCTTTCCTGATTAAATCAGATTTTTTTTTTAACGTGGCCTTAATCTGGCACTAGTCTGAATAAGTCATGCTCCTGACATCTGACATGTATGTGCAGGATGTAACGTTGAATACAGTTCAGCTTTATTTTTTAGTAGATTTACAGAAATCCAAGTGTAGATTTATCAAAGAACATTTTAGTGAAGGCCCGAGCTCAGAGAAGACAACCAGGCCAATTAATATGCCTTGTAAATTTCCTAATAAAACTCAGATCACGTCGTTGGTGCATACAGCAGTACTGTAGGTGGCAGGTTTAGGAGAAACAGCAGTGCACACCGCAAGCTCGGAGCAATCATTTGGCAAATTGTAGCGTATTGCATTTAACCAAGCATAGCAAGTGAAGGGAAAAAAAAGCCTCTTTAGGACCCTGTTGAAAGGCTAATGGGCAGTTGCTGTATACTGGCTTAAAATGGTGCTTTTAAAAAAAGGTAGATTCTTTTAAAGGGCAGAAGAATAAGTGCTTTCCAACAGTCCTGGAATCTGTGAGGCTAATCAGCCAAAACCTTGAAGAACTGAAAGAAAGAACCTCCTCGGCTTTGATTCCAGGCTCGGGGTCTGTGTGCATGCAGTTTACATGTTCTTCCTGTGCTTTGTAGGATTCCTCTGGGTGCTCCGGTTTCCTCCCACAGTCCAAGGAAATACAGATTAGGCTAATTGGGGTTCCCAAATTGCCCATAATGTGTGAATGAGTGTGTGAATGTTAACCGGAATAAATACAATGGTCACCACTGGCCTCCACAGTTCCTATTTGGATGGACAGGACCTCAAAGTATATAATGATTTTAAAGCCTGAATAGGTTAAAATTCTCAAAATGTTTGTCCAGTTAAAACAATTTCTAGTTCTGACGAAGTGGTCCAATAAATACAACAAAAAAAAAGTATTTTAAAGATGGAATTTTTTCATGAACATTTCTGAATGTTCCAGAAGAGAAAACCAAGTAGTCACATGACCTGGGGTCATTATAATATTTGAGGAAGCGACACAGCTGACATGAAGTAAAAAAAAATAAATTAAAGACAGGCAAGCAAATAGTGAGAGGTTCTGCAAGGAAGAGATGTGAAGTGGCACCGAGCAGTTTGTCACATTGCGACAGCAGGCAGCAGATTTAAGTGAGAAATCTGATGAAATTTGTGAAATATCACTTGATAAGTACGTTTGCACAGATCATACTGATATTATAATGGAGCACTGATTTTTTTTTCCTTGCACACTTTGATGTTTGACAGTAATTCCAGTGTTGTAAAATGCAGCAAGTAATGCATTTAAAAAATCGTATTCCAAAACAGTCATAAACCAAATCAAATCTTCCCATAAGAAAAAATGAAAACTCAAATAATTCGTTCCACAGCCCAAAAAAATAAATACAGAAAAATAATTAATACAATATATAAAGTAAAAAGAAAAACAAATTAACCTGCACTTTACCTTTAAAAAAATGTAAAATAAATCCCAACAGATAAGTGTTTCCGTTTGTGTATGCAGACGCCGTGTATTTGTGTGTGTATGGTGTGTGTGTGGAATTAGCCCCTTCCCGCGCCTCGTGTTACACAGTAAAACTCCTCCTTCCTCCTCCCACCTGGCTTTTTACGTTTCAGACCAAACACACACACAACAGAAACACTATTTTAACGGGGAAAAAAGAAATCTCTCTAATGACACTCGTGTGAGTGCAGACTAACGAAATCACTGCTGTAAAGTAAAAAACAAAACAAATGAACCAGCACCTTACCTTTGAAAAGAATTGCGACAGAGCGTGTGTGTGTGTGTGTGTGTGTGTGTGTGTGTGTGTGTGTGTGTGTGTGTGTGTGTGTGTGTGTGTGTGTGTGTGTGTGTGTGTGTGTGTGTGTGTGTGTGTTTGTTGGTGTGTGTGTGTGTTGGTGTCAAAAAACTCAGCACTGGTAAACCAAGACATGCTCGTTTGTCAAGTCAAAATTTATTAAAAATCTTTGCTCGTCTTGCAGAACACTTGTAAACCGAGTTACTCGCAATCCGAGGTTCCACTGTATTTATCTTGTACTTTTACAGCCCCTTCATACTTCTCTTTTTATTTATCAAAGCATATAGGATCAGCCGAATGCGTCTGTAAGTACACTGCCTGGTCAAAAAAATAAAAAAATGTCGCCATTTCAGAAGTGTCAAAATATTGGACTGCATCAAGCAAAGAAAACAACTAAGGATATTTGAATTGACTAGAACTGGGTGAAGAGCCCTTCAACACATCATCAACACCTGGAAGGAAAGCGCTGAACCATCAACTTTGTGAATCTTGAATGGAGATCACTTAAACACTTGGTAAAGTTTCATGGTAAAAAAAAATCAACAATAAAAACCATATGTACACAATGTAATGAGAACTCACAAGATTGGGACTAAACAGGTGTGTGTCCATGAGCACACCACTTATTAGTAAGACTAATCAGAAAAAAGGCTTGAATTTGCTAGCGAGCATAAAGAAAAGGTTTTGGAGCAATGAAAAAATGTCATGCGGTCTAATGAGTTCAGGGCAAGAAGGGAAGAGCATGATGTGATGCATTGTGGCCACTATACAAGCCTCTGGAGGCAGTGTTATGATCTGGGGTTGCCTCAGTTGGTCAGGTCTCAGCAATGTTATGTGGCAATAAAATGAAATCAGCTGACGACCTGAATGTACTGAATGAACAGGATATCACCTCTATGGAGTTTTTCTTCCATGATGGCACAGGCATATTCCAGGACTCAAAGTGTGAAAAAGTGGTTCTGGGGGCATGAGGAATCATTTTCACATGTGGACTGGTCACTACATTGTGTGCTATAATCAAAGGTGACTAAATGAAATCAGTGTGTGAAATAGTGTTGTTGTTTTTTTCAGTTTATAAAAGAACACATTTGGAAATTCACTAGGTAGTACAGTTTTGATTCTATTCTCAGAATTCCGCTGACTGTTATTCAGCATGCTAGAGTACTTGCCATTCCTTGGGCAACTGCGAATAAAAGCACTGATACAAGCTTTTGGAATCAGATGCTGTTTGGTCCATGTCCTGAATGCCGTCTTATCCATATTGCTAGAACTGCCCTGCTATTAATTAATTAATTAGTTAGTTAGTTAGTTAGTTAGTTGGTTAGTTAGTTACATACTCAATATTTACACACAACAATATCTGTATTTTAAGCAAATTCATTAATTAACAAAACAAACTAATCCGTCTCTATTGCAGTGGTGGAGTTTGCAACATTTGGGCCTATTGTAAACACAGATCAGAATGATTAAAGTGGATAGCATCTGAGCAATAAATCAAAGCTTTAATAATGCAAATGTGCGAATGTGCTTTCTAATGAAAAGACAGCATCCACAGACAGAATCCAAGATTTTATCCGTTTATGAGGGCTAATCCTTTTCGGTGTAACTGCTTGGCTTGGATATAAGATCCATCTAAAGATTTTCTGACAATCCACAGAAGATAGATGAGTTTGAGTCTGGCTGGCCGTCCTTCCTGTCTGAAGACGGAGCTGGAGTGACACACTGGCCCACAAACCATGCACAGAGCTGCCAGCTTCCTACATGCTGCCTGTTTCACTTTCGTAGCCATCAAACCCACTGAGCCTCAGACTCAATTACCTCTCCATTCTCAGTGCTTCAGTATCACACAGAGGAAAAAAACTGGATGATTAGCCCACTGCTGTTACAGCTGATATACTGGTAGTGTATTCTGGATGTGCAGGAAGTCACAGAGAAACTCTTCTCCACTATGCTGTACCATTTAGGGCACTGAGGAATTAATGCAGAGGAATTTGCTTAACATATCCAATTCAGAATGGTGTATTAGGATTTTATGGACAGGACTTGACTTTCATTTTGATTTTTTTTTCATTGTGGTGCAGTGGATATTCAGGATGCCTCAAAGCTCCAGAGTGTGAAGATAAATCCTGCGCTTGGGGCTTACTGTCAGTGGGGATTTTGCATGTTCTGTCCATGTCAAAATGGATTATCTGGTTTTCTCCCACCTCCCAAAGAATTGGTGATTCTAACCTCCCCCTAGGTGTGAATACATTTGTGCATTGTGCCGGTGGTCACCCTAGATGTATTATGTGTCGCACAAAGTGTTCCTCTCCAGATCTAGTGTAACTATGATCAGAGCACTTACTAAAGATAAATAAATGTCTCAAAACCTTAGTTTTAGATTTTGGATCTAAGATACTAAAAGGTCCCACTTAAAAAAGGACAATTGAAGCTTTTTCATGCCCTGCAAGGCTAAGGAACTATTGTAATGGCATAAAAGGTTATGTATTGAGGTGCAGTCACGGCATTAATGAGGATGAAGACATTAATGTAAACATACTACAAATCAAACACTGATTTCTTATCACAGTCACCTTGCACCTCCAGGGTCTGGCTTCAGTTTCAGTCTCATGAAGTTTGCATGTTCTCCCCGTGCCTGGTGGCAATTTGGGAACGCCAATTAGCCTAACCTACATGTCTCTGGAATGTGGGAGGAAACCGGAGCACCCGGATGAAACCCACCAAGCACGGGGAGAACATGCAAACTCCATGCACACAGAGACGGGAATTGAGCCTGGCCAAGGATCGAACCCGGACCCTAGCGGTGCAAGGCGACAGTGCTAACCACTACACCACCATGCCGCCCACCGGTGAAACACTGTAAAAAAAAAAAAAGAAATAAAAAAAAAACTGGCCTAGAAGAGCGAAAAACAAAAACACAAGCTTCAAAGTAGCCACATCCTTTGAGGTCCAAAGTGGCCACTAGTGACCAACCCTGACACTCTTAGAACAAGTGGATTTGGGCTGGCATGGGTTTCATAAAAAAAGGCAGCAAAAATCATCTAGGTTGTAGAACTATTTGAAATTAAATTAAGGTACCACAATAAAGTTCTTCATTTTAGCTAACATATTACTTCCAAAAAGTGCTTTAAGATCCAGACTGGAGTTTGACTGTGTGGGACATTTGTTTGATTGCATTCATCTACCATGTTTGTTCATTTTCTTTAATTTCTTAGAGAAACTCCCATCCAGTTTATCCAAACGGGACTTTGGTTTCTTCGCGGCGCACGCAGGATTACAACAAGCACCATTATCCTTATCGCAATACTCGGAAAACACCCGACGCAAAGCTCATACATCATCAGCTTCCAAGCATCCTGCACACCCTATTCACCATGACAACGCATCCAGCATAGCTCCCACCCCATCCCTAGGTGCCGATGGTGGGTCAGGTAACCTAGGTGATAGCGCACATGGCATTCACCTGCTGCTACGCCCACCGGACCTTCTCACACCAAGTCAGATGCCCCCTATTCATGGCCACAGCCCACCTACACCGGCTCCTCCAACTTTGCTTACACATGATGACCTTGACTCTGCTCAGTCTACAGAAGTGGACTGGGGTTCTGGGGATTACCTGGAGACATTGACCTTCATGGGATCTGATGGGGAGGACTTTTCTTTGGTCACTACCCTTCCCACACATGGATATGACTCGTATGAATCTGAGGACGACAACACTGGGGTTCGCTACAACACCGACTTCCCACCTCGCCCTGTTCCCACCCTCTCTTCTAGGCATCTCCTCCCGAGTGTAACTGTTGGATATGGATCAAGCCTAAGGACTGCCCATCCCTCTGATCCCCGCCTACCCCATGTCCCTGATACTGCCCAGGATGATCTGGATTTTGACTGGGCAGATCTGTACCCTATTGAGCCCACTGAAATGCTGCTTCCAGATATGAACAGTATGGAGTACTACAACACGCTGCTGGCCAAAGAGAATGCTAGTGCTGCTCGTAACCAGACACACTTGACTACCCCTCATATTACTCCTACACTGACCCTCACACAACCTACAGGTTCCACACACACACTTGCCCCTTCTCTGGGTGTGGGCCATAGGACAGTAACGGACCATGGTGATACGCATCATCCCATACCTGGAGTTACCCCCACTCCTCCACGAAAACCTACGAAACTCCCTATTTCTCCTACAGAGCAACGGCAGCCGCCTGGCTACCCTTCTTACCCAGAAAAGGGACCTCCTCACCCAGATTTCCCAGACACTAAAGCAGGTAGTGAGCAACCTGTAGGTCCATCAGCCTCACCAGTTATCCCACAGGGTCCAGTCATCCAGGCTGTAACAGTTAAAGTCCCTTCTGCTCACAAACCTCAGACACCAACAAGAGCCACGACTACCACTAAAACAACAACTACAACCACCATGCTCACCAAACCAATACCTCCTGCCCCCAGAATACCTCTTTCCATTGCACCCCGGCAGTATGTCTGCAATATCACCAAGCAAGACATGTACCTGGTCAGAGTGGGTAAGTCTTCTTTTTTCCACAAAGGAATTTCTGTAATTCAAAAGTGCATGATGGTTAATGCTCTTATCATTTTTTTTAAAGAACAGAAATTACATTGCCTTTGTTTATAAACTACATCTGATTGCTTAACAATTATATGAAACTAAAATGTAGCTCTTGAAATAATGTCTTCTAATGAAATGTAATATTTTATAGCATTTATTTAACACTCCCTGTCATCATTGGACAACAAAGTTTGTCCAAAAACTTGGTTAGAAATGTGTAGACGCATTGCCCTGACAACTCCACTGATGCAGGGCTTCGCTGGGATGCTGTAGCAGATTAGAGTACAGTGTGGGTTACTGTGGGTTTTAAGGGAGGTTAGGATTCATGCTTATTGGACCACAGGCTTTTAATATGCTATTTTGGGACCCACCTAGATGCAGGACTGAAGTCAGTGCCTGTGGGATGATTGATGTTTTTTCAGTGCAAAACCAATCAGCTCTATTACAGTAGGGCATTACTTATGCAAAACCTAATGCCAAATATTGTATAGGTTTTCATTGTAACTCCAGGGAAGCTCTGACCTCTCAGGGCATAAATCTACCAGATCTCTGGGGAGGGGTGTTGTGGCGTCTGTTACACGGATGTTAACAGTGGATCCTTTGGGCGTGGCCGAGTTTCTGTGGCTCGGACTTGTTTGTCTGGCACATCTGATGGATGCTTGACCGGGTTGGGATTTGAGGAGTTTGGAGGCTGGGTAGGTGGCCTTGTGCTTTTTGCCCCTGGACTGTGGTGCCGTGGCCAGCATTGTCTTCTTTCAGCAAATTGTTCTGCATTGGCTTTTCTGTGCGATTGGACCTAGTATAGTCTGACATTATAATCTTTGTATTGGTAAATATGGTAAATGAATTGTAAATTTATGTTAGATTTGGTTTATTTACACATCTAGCAGCCTTCTTCTGTGAAACGTAGCTAGCTAGTTAGCAGGATAGATGCTTTTTAGCCTGACATGGCAAACAGTCAAACTGATGGTCTTACAGTATGAGAAGAGATTGAGATGTTAACAGTAAGGCAGATCAGCAGATGATTGGTGGAGATCCTCCGTGACAGTTAAGTTTGCAGTTGCAGCCCACAGAAGAGTAAGCTTTGCTACCTGTAAACTCATAACATGTAGGTTTCAGACCATTTGAACAAAGTTTTATTATCCCATTATATGTTCTTCCCACACTAAAACCTTCTAATCTTTATGTGTTTAGCTTTGATTGATGTTCAGGTCACAAAAGCTCTCATAGACACGGACGTTTGATCCACATCAAGCAAATTCTACAAATCCACTCAGCGGAGGCATTGCTCATTTCCTAAGACAGAAATTAGTCATCGCTGTTTGTTTAGAGCAAAACTTCCTGTTGGAAGTTGGAAATATTGCCAACGTCGTTTCTAGCAGATTTAACACTAATAATTCTGTCTAGTCAGCTGAAGCGATTGCAGGAATTTCAGCCTCTTATTGATCCCTGAAACTGCAGGCATGCCAAGTTCTACCTCTGTGGCGTTTGCAAAGGCTCATGTGAAAGAGATATTGAGACGAGAGTTCAACCGGACAGTAGAGCTGCAGGTGGGTCCGATTCATTTGTTTAACTGACTATTAAACATTTATGTTTACTGTACTCAGATACACTTTTCACTTGTTTTTGTTGTTTTTATAATTGTATTTTGCATGTATTTGCAAGATGACTAATAGAAATTTCTTGTACTGTACAAACATATGCATAAAAAAAAAAGTTTGTTGTTTTTGGGTATGCTCCATCACACTTTGTCAAAGACCATGACGTTCAAGCTGCATCCTAAAAATATCGAAGAACACAGCACACTTGGGATAATAATGGTGAGAGGAATTGGATCCAGTATTTATATTAAATTCCCTTTAATATGACATAGACGCGCTGATAATCTGCTGCATGTGTACCATAAATTATAAAAAGGTAAGCACTAGAAGAACTTAATGCAGACTGCGACAACATGGCCGAAGAAGTCGTTGGGAGAGCTTGATTGACGTAGCAACAGCGCAGTGATATCCCAATGACACCTCTGTCAGAACGGCATCCGATCTTTCAAGTCGAGCTTGTACAGCAGTTTGTCACTGAAGTCCCTCAGAGGTGACAGTTATGTCCTAAAATGGGGAACGCCATCGTTATTACATTCTTAAGTTCTTCCGGCATTTTTCTTCGACCACATCCTCACCAGGCTTGGACATGTCTAGAAGTAGCGTGGCAGCTCCACATCAAGGGAGACAATACTACATCTTTACCGGTTTCTACTGCATTCCTGCCAAGCTCCTACTGCGTTAAAGTAGTTGAAAATGGGCTTTCTGTGACAGGGATTTTTGCTAAAATTCCAAGAATGTTAAAAGAATGTCAGTTAGTCAGTCATTCTTAGAACCTTGTGAGAACATTATGTGATGTTCTAAATACGTTCCCTCTTTGATGTGTGGTTTCCATTCCAAATTTTAAAATACTGGAATAATGTTAAAAATAGAATTTTTTTTCAATAATTGTAATATAAAGTAAACTGTGCTGTTACACTTAGATTAATGGCTTCTGTGGCTTCTGTTTTTCAGGTCCTTAAAGCTCCGCCCAATTTTGTTTTCCGAGCCGTAACAGGCCCAGTCATATACACTGCTGTGTCAATCATCAACGCTCTCCGCCAGTCAGCACGCAGCACCTCGTCCTCCACCATCCTCACCGTTACACCTATTTATCCCGTACCTGAACACATCAATCAGGTCCACTCAAGTAAGTATACTATTTTTTATAAGTAAATAAACTATTTTTTTGTGCTTTAGCAGGTGCCGTGGCTTACCCAGGCCAACGCATACAACGCAGCTACTGTATGAAGCAGAGACCTGCAGCCACACAGTATGTAGGAGAAAAGTTGGCCTTAAGGCTATACTGTACGCTGTAGTCGTCTTATCAGCGATCTGAAAGGCTGTGAAATAAAATGCTTGAAGTGATTTTCACTCCATGAAAATATGAGCAGAGATTATTAGATAAAATCAATACCAGAATGCTCTTTGCAAATTCCTCGCATAGTTTCGACAATCTGGCAAAAGTATTGGCACCCCTGAACCATTTATATCTGTAATCTTCTTTGGAAACTCCAGAAATTGTTCACCGTTTCTGGTTGTCGAGATAGAATTCCAGTGCTTTCTACATGAGGGGGGGAAAAAAGCTCTTTTCAGGACCTCAGCAAGTATGGTGATATAAAAATAGATTGTATGGTACACATGTTCGCTGCTCCTGTAGCGGTGCAGAAATTGCAATAAAACTATTTTCTAGAACATAAAGTTAAAAAAAATATTGTATTTAAATCAACCTGTGTGTCTGGGTGTTTACGTTCTAGATACGTGCTATTTATTCTGCGTATTAATGTCTTCAAATTTTTTAACGAGTGCCGTTTCACCCGTTAATCTTAAGGGTGCCAATAATTCCGGCATCGCTTTTCTTTTTGCCTAGTTGCTGCATTTACGTATTCCTTTGCGTCCAGTTTTGCAGTTTGTGCCGAGCCACGTAGACGTGCGCGTGTGCAGCTTCAGCGAGCGTGTGGAGCGGGGACTCTTCATGGCTTACACAGAAGTGCGCAGACGCCTGCAGGAGAACGGAAACTTCACTGTACATGTGTGTATAATGCTCTATAGCCAGCAAGTTCTACATACTGTACAGTAGTGTCCAGGTCAGTCTCAAATATCTCACTAATGATGATTGTGTATCTTCTGTTGCAGATCTTGAATATCACCATCAGTTTAACGAAAGGACAGAAGCAGCAGAAAACTCCGGTGGACATCACGTTCGCCATCCGCGATTCTCACGGCTATCTCAGGGGCTCAGACATCAGCGCTCACCTGAGACAGCTGCATGTGGTGGAGTTCAGCTTCTACCTGGGCTTTCCCGCAGTGCAGATCGCAGAGCGTGAGTATACAGTACACACACATACACACAATCAAAAATGCACATATTAGCACATGGGGCTGTGTTCACAATGCCAGTCTAAAGAGACTCAATTCTGATTGTTTTACCCTAATGTGACATAGATTTCATTTATTTATTTATCTTTTTATGGCAGTGTGAACGCACAAATCTGATGTTTTCCAAATCGGATCTGAGTCACTTTTGTATGTAGTCGTAGATCAGAAACATACCCGATTCGTGTGACTTGAATGAGAATGGCCAGATCTGCATTCATGTGAGGGCGCTTGCTAACATCAGTCAGTTTTATAGCAGTGCTAGCAAAAACAGCTAAAGCTAATGCTTTCATTTAATCTGTTCTCTTTTCTGTTTATCTTCTTGTTTTTCTCTTTTCTTCTTTTCTCCTTTCATCTTTTTTCTCTTCTCGCTTATGTTCCCTTCTTCAGCTTTTCATTATCCAGAGCTGAATGTATCACATCATATGCGATCGTCCTGGGTGAAGACAGGTAGGAATGTTTTTTTTTTTATCATCCAGACGCTTCTTATTTAATGTGAGATGTACTGATATAATTCTAATTCTGTGTGTGTGTGTGTGTGTGTCGCAGTGTTACTGGGTGTGTTAGATCAGCGTGTGAGTGAGAGGACGTTCCAGGCTAAAATGGAGAGGCGACTGGCTGTGCTGGTGGGGGAGGTGCTTGGGCTCGGCGGTGGGCGGCGCTGGAGACGGGCCACAATTGTGGGCAACAACAGCGTGCAGGTGACTATGGAAAAACAGAAAGGGCATGCAAACACACACACACACATACACACACACAGAAATCTGTCCTCAGTTCTGGCATACAACCAATCCACTCTCTCTCTCTCTCTCTCTCTCTCTCTCTCTCCTTCTTATGTGGACACAAATGGGACTCGTCTATTTGCGTGTCCTTGTGTAACAGATTGTACGTGCGTCACGCCTTGACGGGGCAGATAACCCGCTAGAGCTGGTGTATTTTGTGGAGGCGGGGTCAGGAGAGAGGCTCTCGGCTCAGACCACTGCTGCCATGCTGAACAGACTCAACCTGCAGAGGGCAGCCATAGTGTTGGGCTACCGTGTGCATGGAATTCTGGCCACACGTAAGCTAAACACATACACACACACAAACACACACACACAAAAACAGTCAAAGAATTGGGCACACTTTCTCCTTCTTTATGTGTTTTTTCTTTATTTTTCTTATTTTCGACATTAGTACTCCATAAGACATCCACACTATGAAAGAACACGTATGGAATTATGTAGTGAACAAAAAGTGTTAAACAACCCAGAATATGTTTTATATTTTAGATTGTCCAAAGTAGCTTTGATGACAGCCTGCCACACTCATGGTGTTCTCTCATCAGAGTCACGAGGTAATCACTTGGAATGGGTTTTAAGAGTTAATTTGTGATACGTCTTGCCTTCTTAATGTGCTTTAGATCATCAGTTGTCATGTGCAGAGCAAGGGTGAGTACAGAGTCATTAGAACTTTTATTGCTACTACGACTACTGTACAAATCCATATTACGGCAAGAAACACAAAAAAAAACACAAAAGACAGTCCATCATTACTTTAGGACATGAAGGTCACTCATTCCAAAATATCTCAAGAAGTGCATTTGCCAAAACCATCAAATCCAGTGATGAAACTGGCTCCGTCAAAAAAGGAAAGAAAGACCTAGAACTACCTCTGCTGCAGAGGATAAGTTTATTTGAATAACCAGTCTCAAAAAACACTGGTTTACATCACCTTAGGTTAGAACCCACATGAAAGCTTTTTTTCAGGGTTCAAGGCCTTCATGGTCGAATTGCGGCAAAGAAACCATTACTTCAGGAAGAACAACATGCAGAAGAGACTTGCTCAGGCCAAGAAACACAAGGAATAGACAGTATAGTGGAACCTTGGATTACGAGCACAATTCGTTCCGGAAGCGGACTCGTATTCCAAAACACTCGTAAACCAAATATAATTTTCCAATAAGAAATAATGAAAACTCAAATTATTCGTTCCACTACGGTGGCCGTGAAGTGCAAAACAACTTAACAAAACCGAAAACAAAATAACATTCAAAGACAAAATAACAAATTCAAAACCAAATTAACAAATCCGAAAACAAAATAACAAAACCTGAAACTAATTGTTATTTTGTTTTCGGATTTGTTATTTTGTTTAGGGTTTTGTTAATTTGTATTGCACTTCTCGGCCAGTCAGATACGAACCGGAAAAGGTAGGATATCACGGTATAAAGATTAATTTGCGAACTGCTGTGTCTCTTTTAAAAGAAAAAAAATTCCACAAGAACTGCAAAAATTTGGCAGAACGCCATATTTGAAACCACAATAAGGACAGTACATGTTTGCACATTCATACACACACGAATCTACCGCCGCTACAGTACTTCCTGTATATCTTGAGTGACAGATGTCTCGTCCAATCAGCGGTAAGACTTTCATTCGCAAACCTACCATTTCCGGTTCGTTTCTGAACGGCCGAGAGGTGCAAACCAAATGAACAAAACCGAACACTAAATAGCAAATTCAAAACCAAATTAACAAAACTGAAAACAAAATAACAAATTCAAAATCAAAATAGCAAAACCGAAAACAAATTAACAAAACGCAAAACAAAATAACAAATTAGTTTTGGGTTTTGTTATTTTGTTTTTGAATTTGTTATTTTGATTTGGGAATTGGTAATTGTGGTTTTTAATTTGTTATTTTGTTTTCATTTTGTTAAGTTGTTTTGCACTTCTCGGCCACCGTATTCCACAGACCAAAACAATAAATACATAAAAACATTTAATACAACATATAAAGTAAAAATAAAGCAAATTAACCTGCACTTAATATTAAAAAAAAAAAAGTAAAAATAAATCCCGACAAATAAGTGTTTCCGTTTGTGCGCGCAGGTGCCGTATATTTGTATGTGTGTGTGTGTGTGTGTGTGTGTGGAATTAGCCCCTCGCTTCGTCTTAAACAGTAAAACTCCTCCTCCCTCCCCACACCCTGCTTTTTAAGTTTCACAACTAACACACACAATGCAAACACTGTTTTAATGGGGAAAAAAAGAAATTTCTCTAATGATATTTGCGTGAGCATACTAACGGAATTAAAGTAAAAAATACAAAATAACAAACTGAGATGAGAAAAGTAACACAGCCAACCATTACTCAACACCTGGTAACAAGTCTGAAACATATTGTGGGTTATTAAACACATTTTTGATGACTTCCTAATTCCATATTTGTTCTATCATAATTTCAATGTCTTCAGGATAAATATACAGTGTTGAGAATGATCAAAATAACGATTAAAAAAACATTAAATACCACGGAACATCCAAACTTTTGACTGGTGCTGTATATTCAGGGTCTCCTAAGTGATGCAACAAGTTTTACACCAGATGATGTCGCCGTCGTCATTCGCCAGGAGTCCAAGGGAGCTAGATTGTCCATGTTCTTAGAGAGAGAGAGAGAGAGAGAGAACGCTGGAATACTTGCTTTTTCATATAAATAACAGTGACATTAGCCTATGATGGCCATCTGTTAGCTAGCACTTCCATCCAAGTGTGTTATGCCGCCCCCAGACACTGCGGAAGCAGCAGTTTGAAAAGAACCTCCTTGGAGGTTGGAAGCTGTCATGTGATAGCAAGAGCTTCCAGGCAAATAGTTATGCAAAGAAGAGGGACACCCAAACGTCTAAAACAATACATCCCAGCAAACCAATATCTATCAGATGTAACTTTAAAAAAATTTTAATTTATTTTCTTATACAGTGTGTCCTATCACATCAAATGAGGTTAAGTTGCGTTTTAGGTGATTTGCGTTATGAGCATATAGTCAGATTCCTGTTCAGTAAGCTCAATCCTGATACCATGTTTATTACTGGATCATGTCCGTTTGCTGAGATATGGCCAGTGCGGGTTTGTCTATGAGAGAGGCTATTTAAATAGGATATAGTGATATAGTGAGAAGGAGGGAAGCCTCATTCTAACTTCACAATGGGATTCCCCTGAATGAACTTCACCAGCAGTGTAGTTTTATAGTAACCAAAATGCCTGTTCTTCTATCACAGCTGGAGTAACCGGCTCATTAAAAGTGCTTTAACACAATGTTTAGGATTAAATCTTTCTCAATTCTGTTGAAGGATCAGATAGATATGGTATTTATCATTTATTATTAACTTTTTTTCTTTTTTTGATGAAACTGATGATTTGATCTATGTCACCTACTCCACAGTAATGACCGTAGTGCAACACCAATCTGTGCGACTTCACACTTGACTTGATACAGTATGATGGCTAACATATTTCAGGCCTGTAATTTTCCTAGACTTGATTTTATATACAAATGTATGGTCATTTTTATTACTCATCTAAAAATGTGTGATCTTGCTACAATGCTTTTTTTTTAAGTCTTTCAAATAATTGCACAGCATACAGTAGGATTATGTGCAATTTACAATATTAAAATACAGTAGTACTAATGCGAGTAGACGGAATAATAACTTTATTACCTCAAGCTCATTACATCATTCGAATGTTTGTGCGAATCATATTAGTCTCTCATTAGTCTTTATCATATAATCTGACATGAAGAACAATGTTATCTCACAGTCTGTGATGGAATTCATCTCATATAATGTGTTATGTATATATATATATATATATCAGCGGTGGAGAAGTTATCCCTGGCCCCCTCTGAGACACAGCCCAGTAATGTGTGGCTGATCATTGGGGTGGTGGTTCCCGGGGTGGTGGTCCTTATCATCATCATCATCCTCTACTGGAAACTGTGCCGTTCTGAGAAACTGGAGTTCCAACCAGACGCCATGAGCACCATCCAGCAGAGACAGAAGGTCTGGGTCGAACCATTTCACAGTGTATGTACAATTGTGTGTGTGTGTTCTTGTGTGTGTGTGTTTGTTACATAAGTGGAACACTCATCCACATTACCTGTAGAGTAGGTGCTTGACTCTTCATTCTATCCACCCAGTTAAGTGTGTAGTTAAAGCTAAGTGGACTCTTGGTATGCTAGATGAAATTTTAACCTGCTTTACTGCTGATCTGATTGTAATATCTTTTGGGTGGTAAGATGATTTTCCCATGTCTTGTGTGTGTTTGTACTGTGTATGTGCATATGTGTCTGTGTGTGTGTGTGTGTGTTCAGCTCCAGGCTCCGAGTGTGAAAGGCTTTGACTTTGCCAAGCTCCACCTTGGACAACATAGTAAAGATGACATCATGGTGATCCAAGAACCCTCCCCTCTTCCACCGTCTGTTAAAGAAGCCACGCCCTCCGAAGGTGGAGAACTCAACACGCCCAAATCCAAAAGCTCGTCCACCAAAGTGTCACGTGCGGCTCGAAGGAGGAGCCGGTACTGAACGAGTGTGTGGGTGTACATGTGCCTTATCTGTGCTTGTTCTTGAGGGATGTAAAGCAGCACTTGTGATGTTGTGTGTGTGTGTGTGGTAGGTTGTCTCCATCTGATGGTGATTCGTTGGCTAGCGAGGCGTCCAGTGGCCGAGAATCGGCAGAGGAAAGCACCAGACCTGCAGTCACACCCAGCGACAGCAAACCTCATCACCGCAAGAGCAAACATGGTAACAAGTGGATACAAAATGTGAAAATGATTTTTGGTTAGGTACAGTATGATGTGTTCCTCAATTATCCTTTACACATAACATTAGGTCCAGATCTCATTTTTTTCTCTCTCTGTCTCTCTTTTTTTTTTTTTTCACTTTGGATCCACAGCGAAGAACAAACTCGGTAAGCTGCTATCTTTTGCACTGAGTCTCACTTGGAAACCTTTAAAAAACCCCTTTGACCCCTGACCCTGCGTGTGCCAGGTGCGGCATCAGGCAGCGGAGCTGATGAACAGTTATCTTCCTCGTCCATATTTGACCATGTGGATCGGCTGTCTCGAGGTTCGTCTGACGGGACGCGCCGCGTCTCCAATAAAGTCCAGTTGATCGCCATGCAGCCTGTCCCGAGCCCGCCCTCTCATCCGCATAACCAAGCCCTAAGCCCCGCCCTCAGTGAAAGGATGGCGGATGGAGGCAAGGTTAGCTCGGAGGTGAGAAACCCGTGTCCAGGTGTGTACTTTGGGAGAACTGCACATCCATTTCTGACGTGTATGCCTCTGTGTGTGTTCAGATCCAAGTTGCTCTCAGGCACAAGTCTGAGATCGAGCACCACCGCAATAAGATACGACTGCGGGCCAAGAGGAAAGGACACTACGAGTTTCCGTCCATGGAGGACATTATAGCGGTGTTTGGGGACAGCTCGGAGCAGCAGCGGGTGTACCAGCAAGCCCAGGAGCAAATACACAAGATCCTGCATCCTGAAACACAAACGCCTTCGCCAAATGGGGAACCTCACAGGGGGTATATAATATAATATATAATCATCTTTACTCACTCACTCACTCACTCACTCATCGTCTATACCGCTTTATCCTGTATTCAGGGTCACGGGGACCTGGAGCCTATCTAAGAAGACTTAGGGCAGACTCAGGGTACACCCTGGACTGGTGCCAATCCATCGCAGATGTTAATCTTTAAGTATTACATAAATAATATTTGTTATCACTAGCGATGAGGAGGAGAACTACAGTAATGCTAACAATTGCTAATGGTCTGTCAAAAAACACCCAGACTGTTTAGACAGACAGATCTAAACCAGTCATCCCTCTATCTAGTAACTTTTGTAGTCCAACTAGGGACCATGGAGGCCAATGAGTGACCATTGTGTTTATTTCCTTTTCTACGACCGTGGTAGGACCTCCGGTCAACATTCAATCGCGCGTTCACACTCTACAGGCAATTTGGAAACACCAGTTAGCCTAATCTGCATGTCTTTGGACTGTGGGAGGAAACCGGAGAACCCGGAGGAACCTAGACAAACTAGACTCAACCATGCACACAGACCAGTTGCGGGAATAGAAACCCAGAACCTGAAGATGCAAGGCGACTAAGTCACATTAGTTGTCCAGCCGAACCTGTCAACTAATGTCCTTAATCGCAGTCACTAGGTCTCATTCATCCATTTATCCAAGGATCCTTGGATTTGGATAAGTTGTTGATTAGAATCATTTTGCTTTGCTTTAACCAATCATTTTTACTAAACCTTATCTGTATGTGTGTAGCTGCAGAGGCAGACGTTCTCCTAGACAGCGTCAGAAGCAGAATTTAAGTACAAACAGCAGCCTGACTGATAAAGACCGTCTGATTACCGAGGGCGATGCCACGTACAGGAAGTACCCCGGAGTCAACAATGTGGCCTACGTGGTAAAATCACACATTTTTCATTAACACCCTCGAGTGGAATTTCAGGCACTTATGCTATGCCACCTTCTCTTTCCTCATACAGTCGGATGCAGATCAGCTCCCTGATGTCGGCAGCCCGTCTCCGACCGACGAGGTATTTGTTGACCCCGGGTCCCCGCCTTCTGGCCCCCCCCCTGTTCCACCCACTTATATTCCACCTCAGCCGACCATTGAAGAGGCACGCCAGCAAATGCACTCCTTGCTAGATGATGCCTTTGCGCTGGTCTCGCCCTCCTCACAGAGTAGCTCTGCCCCATTAAACCTCCCCGGGGTTACGACGATTCCTGACGTGGAAGGGGTCAGTCCTGGTCCGCCCTCCAGTCCGCCCCCGCGTTCTGTCCGCCAGTGGGGCTCGTCGTCCTACCCAGCTGCCCCCGCGCACAGTCCCTTCTCAGCAGTGAGTAGATGAGAATATTCATACATACTTGCCAGACGCAAGTGAGGAATGACATAAAAACGTGTTACAAAGTGAAATAATTACTGTTAAGACAAATGATCAGCTAGAGTGATGCAGCTGAGGTTGAGAATCGGTCAGAACCAGAATTCCATGCTGACAATACCAGAATATTAATATTCTGAGCTTCGATTTTCTTCATTCATATCATTTTAAAAATAACAAGATAGGACAAGAAAGAATTTCAAAACACCTGTTTTAAAAAAAAAAAAAAATCAGTTTTGTGTCATTGTGTTATCGTATGTGTGTGTTTGTAGAGGTATGCTGAATTAGGAATGTCCCCTACATCTGTGCAGAACTTACTGCAGAGGTGAGTTTGGGTACAGAATACTCCCATCAATACTTTAAATGCTTGTATACTCAAACAGTATTACTGTCATTATCACGTGTGCTACCAGGATATTCGCTTGCTTCGAAGCTATGCTTAGTCTTATTTAACGCATCTAAATATTGTCCAAATATTGCTTGACAGGCAGTCGCTGGGATCTGGATATCTGGCGTCGGGAGAGCTACAGTCCGATCCGGGTTATTCAAACAGGGGCCAGTATGGAGACGATATCCCATCGTCCTCCCGACCACGACCTGTAGGGGGCAGCACAGGTAGATATCTCTATTAGTCATCTCTATGCTGCATGTCACAGATGATGTACTGTAGCATGTGTGTGTGTTGATGATTTAATCTGTGTGTCTAGGTGCACAGTTACATCAGCTGACACAGGTAGGCTTGTCCAGTCGGATCGGTATGTATCCTGGAGTGGGGCGCAGTGTATCCGGACCCTCGGGATCCAGCTGGGCCCAGTACCGGTCGGAAGAAGAGGTCTCCAGACCTGGAAACAATCGAGATGCTGTGAGTCAGATATGCAGTGTACTGTAGAAAAGCTGGCAATGCAGTCAGGTTAATAAGGAAATGAATCAGAGAAGTTTTACAAGGTTTACACTCAACATGATGCTACCACCACCATGCTTTACTGAAATGAGCAGTTTTTGTTTTCCTACTGTACAAACTTAAAAAAAAAAAGAGTCAGGTTTTGCCCTTATCAAACCAGAGAATCCTTTGCTATGTGTTAACTGAGAACATTACACTTTGCCCTTTCACAAAATACTACCTAGTCTTTGTTGCTCTTTTTACTCTTTTGCAGCAGATCCTGTTGTTCCCTGAGTACTCGTCATCTCCCGTGTTCCAGATGTCCAGGACGTCCCTGAGAGACCCTCCCACGCCCTCAGCAGGCTACAGCGGGCCGGAGGAAGCCTCTCCACCCGTGCAGTCCTCAGCCTCGCTGATCAAGGCCATCAGGGAGGAGCTGCAAAGACTCTCCCAGAAACAACCGGCTATGGCCGTCTACCACAGCTGAGAAACACCGTACCTAATCCAACTAGCTGGTTTTAAACATGCTACCTAATCCCTCAGTGAATATACACATACCAGAGCCAAGGTTTGTTCGAACCCAATTTCTATCCATATACAGCAGGCTGGACTGAACAGATACACGAGAGGAGAAATCCAACTGCTAAAGTAGAGTACATGGACCATTTGGATTAACCTGAGGGGGGGGGGGGGGGGGATGCCCAGCATAACATCACTAACTTAAAATACAACAAGTCACCTCGCCCACAAATATCCAATAGAAACTCTTCTCTCCTAAATTGCATGCTATTTGAAATAGTGAAACAGAAAACTAAGACTTGTTTGTGTTTTTATTTATTTCTTTTTCTTTTTTGGAAATCCAGCGTGAAACCCCCATCCTCTCCTCAGTGCCATTTCTACTGTACATGTCCGTCAAAGTGCTTCCTTCAGAAGGGTCATCGTCCAACCCCTCGACTTCCTCTGGTGCTAAATCTCATTCCTCTTTGCCACCGACCATGCCTGACGTTTTGAAGCAGTTAAGCAGTGGTCACAAGCGGCTCTTCCTTTAAATCTACATTTCTGTGCAGAAAAAAAAGGCCGCATCGTGATTAAGCCTGCTATCATGGCTGTACGCATCAAAAAAGGGAACGTAATAGTTCTGTATACTCAACACACAAAAAAAAAGGATGTCAGCCATTGTGTTTTTGGAGAAGAGGGTTTTGAAAGGATGTGAGCCCAGCTGATGGCACGACATCAAACAGAACAACTGGAGAATGGTGGCTGTGAACAAAGCGCGCTATATTTGGACCCAAACGGCAGACAAAGAGCGAGAGGTACAGGAGTTCTGTTCATGACATCACTCACTGACGCTTCATTCCAACGATTTAAGCTGCTATAATCTTACTGTTAGTGTGAAAGCGGTCCTTTTCAGCTCCAGAGAATTAGTCCTGAACCCGTTAATTGGTCCGGTAGACCGCCATTAGATATATCAGGTGTGTTACTGCAGCCGAGTACTTTAAATAGCTAAACACAAACGAACCATTGAGGAAGATGCAAAAAATTATATCTTAGTAAGTAAAATATTCTTGAATCTATATAATTTCTTGAAATAAGATTAATACTAATCAAATTTTATTAAAATTACAAAAGAAAAATGTCTTGTTCTATTAGCAGATGATTTTTTTTTCTTTCAAGACACACATTCCTACTCTAGCAAAAATTGTCTGCAGATAGGACAAGACATTTTCCAATTTTTATTTTAATAACAACTTTATTTTCTTACCGATTAGAAATAAGCTTAATAATTTTATATTTGTTTTTGTTGTATTCTTATTTTAAGAAAGATTGATAGATAGTTTGGTTGGATTCAAGAATATTTCACTTGCTAAGATGTTATTTTTGCAGTGTGTGATTAACGAGTATTCTTTCCTGGGTGCGAATTGGTTTTGAGGTGAATTTATATGAAACACAACGCTTCAAGGGTTTACTGTTATAGAAAAACAGTAATAATAATAATAATAATATTACTCGTCTTATCACCCTGTAGCAGCACCTCCGATGTCACTACAAGTCCCTGAAACCAGTTCCCGTTATCACTTACATTATAACAAATATTTTTAAAAAATCGTTCTCTCACCAGCCTTGATTAAAAAAAAACAACACACAAAGCACATGTTTCTTTTCATGTTTTCAAGAAACTGCAAACAAATAGAATCTTTTTTTGTCCTAAAGACTTCTCAGCAGGAACCCTAACATTGGATGACCGTCTTCATGTATAAGTGTTCGAGTCAAACCAGGACTTTTATTGCGCAGAATAATAGAACATAAACACATCAAGGTAGTAAGTTTTCTCAGCACACTGAAGCCATGATCAAACTACCTGCTTCACGTCTGAAACGCTGGCCTCTAAGGAACTCCTATAATGGCCCAGTCATGTGGAAATGTCTTGGAGCGTTGTCATGACTGTTTGGGGGATGTGGCAGTAACTCCCAGCCGAGTTCCTGTAATGCGCAAGTGGTGTTGTTGTGACAGATGTGTCTCTTCGGCATGCCGTCGACTCTGTCTTATTTTCAAGAAGCAGGCATCCCACTTGCTAAATGTTTGCGGGAGCGGCTCCGAGACACCTCAGTCGAGATCATCATTCACAGATGTACGGCATTCTTTAAACATTTGCACTGTTTTACTGTGAGTCTCATCTCTGTACTGCGCTCGAAGTCCTCTGTAAATGTTCATTGATTTTACGCATTCGTTCTTGTGCTTATGAGACGACAAGTCCTGGATTGACTCGAATGCCCCTTGTAGTGTTAATGGAGGTGGAGGTGCACTGGGATGGCTTTGTTTTTTAGAATGTCCTTGATGAAAGGATGTTGAGCTGACAATGAATGAATGAATGAATGAATGACCCCAACACAACATTGTAAATACAACCTCAAAACAATGGAATTTAAACCTTTATTTGTAGCATTTATGTCTCTTAGGGTTCATTTGCATAACATTTGGCGACATCTGTTGACTCTGATCTAACAGTGTTTAGTATTCTGATCAATGACTGGAACAGAAAGACAACACAAGGTGTGTGTAAAATATCTCATGTCGTGTATCTCCTACTGTTACGTTCTTGTGGTGTTAATATGTTAATATGGTGTTTGTACAGCATCCAGACTGCATCACGTCCAGTTTTACAGAACAGATCCCATACAGTATGTTTTGGGTTTTCTTTGCTTTTGACTGCGATGGTAAATTGTAGTTGTCCGGTATTTTTTGACACAAAGGAGTTACTGACAAAGCAACATGTCTACTTTTTGTATCCTCAGCAGTGGTCCAGTGGTAAGCATGCAGTGCCGAGTGTTTGAGTCCTGCTCAGTTCATAGTTCATAGAAAAAAAAATCAACAGGTTCACAATTACATACAGTGGAACCTTGGATTACAAGCATTACATGGATTACGGAAAAACTCGTAAACCAAATCAAATTTTCCCATAAGAAATAAAGAAAAGTCAAATTATTCATTCCACAGCCCAAAACAATAAATACATAAAAATAATTAATACAATATATAAAGTAAAAATAAAACAAATGAATTAAAGCAGAGTTTTCTGTGTAAAGCAGAGTGTGTGAAGCCGAGGAGGGGAGTGTAAAGGCGAGAGAGTGTGCGTGCGTGTGTCCGTGTGTGTCCGTGTCAAATTACGCGTGCGCATACACATAGGAGACACGCTGAAACCGAGAGGGAGATGTTGATTATACCAGTAAGAGACGTGCATTAAGACCCAGCAGGGGAGACGATTACCCAGATTCTTCTTCTTCAAGAGAGAAAAATCATTGGCTAAATTGTGATCACGTGACGCTCGGTGTCAAAACAAGAGCGCATGCGTGATACATGATACTCGACACTCGTAAACCAAGACTGCTCATTTTTCAAGTCAAAATTTATTAAAAATCTTTGCTCGTCTTGCGGAACATTTGTAAACCACGTTACTCGCAATCCGAGGTTCCACTGTACTTGTTTTTCAATTGCGATATGAGAATAGAAAAAGATATAAATAAAAAATCAATTTGAAGTTTTTGAAATCGGTTTGTAGCATTGTGTTGGGGTTGTTCATTCAATGTCATCCTATTGTCAAGTAGTCCACATTTGCTCGAATGTCATTTAGTCAAAGTAATACTAACTTTCAAAAATATCCCGATTCTAATGGTGTCCCAAAGACATCAGACATCATAAAGGTAGAGCTTTACATCTATTATAAGGTACTGAAACTGGAGACTACATCTGTTTAAAACAGTGCCTAGAAACTGTAAAGTATTAAAACAACCTCATTTAAATTTATTCATTATATTCTGATCTAACATACTTGATATTTCAGGAAGGAGTAGGTATATGATGTTCTGTTTGAGTTTGAAGTACAGCACAAACTAAAACCATGGCTACAGTCCCTTTAAACCTTTTCTTTTGGTAAGATGTGGTACAATACAACTGCATCAATGTCAGATCTTCAGGAAGAGACTTGGTGACCACTGCTGTACAGAGTTCTGCCCATTACCACTGTCTTCTGTCCAAACCTGAAACCAAGAGGACCCTGGGTTGCTCATGTGTGAACATTTGAGCTGGTCGACATACGCATCGGCATCACAACCAGGAAAAACAATAAAGTAGTCAGTCTGCTTCTTTTCCGTTTTTCCGCACAGGGGATCAAAATTCCAAACCTTTCATTTCATTCAGTTAAGAGAAGGATTCAGTCACGAGACCCAAACTGGAGGACAGGTCTTGCTCAGTAGCATGACTCCACCATGTCTCCGTCTATTCAGAATGCTGGGACGATTAATGTTTTTTTTTTTGTTTTTTTTTCAGCTAATGTTTGCCTGTGGATCGTGAGAGTTTGGCTGTGCCGTGAGCCTGTGTCTTCATTTAGAATAGGGCACGCTTTCCCTCCTTTGTGTGGATAGTTCTCAGTTTACAGCTGTTTGTTTTGCACATTATTTCACCTTTGCACAATGTTTTCATAGTGGCAGTGCAATTAAAAAAATTCTATAAGGGTATCTGGAAATAAGATAAAAATATACAGTATCTATATATATACTATATACAGATTTATATTATAATAAATATGTATCCTAATTTCATATTGATGTATTCCCAATGAGCACAGTATGATTGTACGTCTAAAGTATATTAGATTTGATTTATTTTATTTTATCACTATAAATATATAAAGAAGTCATTTAAATGTTGGATGAAGTGATGGTATGAGATACGAGATATCAAAAAAAAAAAGAAAAGAAAAAGAAAAAAAAAAGACCAGATCACTGTTAAGGCATATAGATGGTTTAGCTCAGTAATCCAGTAGGCAATCTGTATTTCAGTGTATACAATCATGTGAATGTGGGCTACGTTTTTTTTTTTTTAATATCTTTTTTTTTCTTTATTTAAATTTTTTTGTCATGGTGGCTGTAAGATTATGTGACAAGATGGACTTGTTTCTGTATTGTGTTGTACACCATGCCATTTAAAAAATAATAATAATTTCTCGGACAGTTATAACGGAGCTTATACTCACCCTAACAGGCCTTAAGTCAATTTGCATGTTAATTAATGCTTTTTTTAAATTATTATTATTATTATTATTATTTTAACGTGTTAATGTCTTGATGGGCATGCTAATATATATGCTTTAAAAAAAGAAACGCTTACAAATGGTGTGAAATCCTAAAGCAAGCTTGATAGATAGATTCTGTTGAACATGAGTGAAAACTGTGTACTGGTGTACTGGTGTAGGAGACGAAACAAGAACAGTCAAAGCACAGATCAATCACCTTGATCGAGACAAGGGGGGAAAAAAAGAAGCTTTGATATTTTGCAATTTATATACCTGAGTAATATTTTTTGAAACCAATGAAAAGTCAGTATTTCTGATTCAAATATAAAATGCAGAGAGATATAATGTGTATATGGACCACGTGAGAAAAAAAAAAGAAAGACAATGTGTGATGGTTTAAATGTCATTCTCTAAAGCAGGCTTGTGCAAAGACCAACTGGGAAAATTAGTCGTTTTTTTTTTTTTTTTCAGGTATTACACCAGTCAGTCGTGTCCGGAGCTGCTCAGGTGACGTGGTGGCTGTTTTTTAATAGACTGTGATCAGAAGTTAATATAAGGAAAGGGTGTTTAAGGAAATGTTCTCATGGTTATAAATTGTGATCGTGATCTTGGGTTAATATGTTCTGAAGAGTTGTGCAGAATACATGGTCTCATGGTGTTTAATTATTTAGCGGGAAAGGGTTTTGCCAGGTTGTCGGATTGTGGGACCTAAAGGACAGTGCAGCTCAGTGGTTATGCTGTTGGATTACTGATTGGAAGGTCCCAAGTTCAAATCTCAGCACCACCACGTTGCTGTATAATGAGATCAAATAAATTTAAAAAATGTAAGTCGCTCTCTGGAAAAGGGAGCATAAATAGGGTGAATTTTTAAAAAAGCAAACGTTTTACTAAATTGTGCATGCAATTTAGTAATCAAGCAAACAAATTAGAAATTCAATCAGATCAGATTCACATCAGATTTTGTTCCTAATTTCTTTCCTTGTACTAAATTGTCTGCATGATTTAATAAAACAAGCAATGAGCTAGAAAAACTGTTTTCATTTTTTTCTAAATGATTTGCTTGTTTTACAAAATCAAGTGCATGATTTAGTTACAGCCAGTGAATGTTTTACTAAATTGTGCACACAGTTTAATGAAATGAGTGAAATAATCTTTTCATGTAATTTTAATACAACAACAACAACAAGCATACTGTACATTCCGCATATTTCTATCTGACTGAGAATAATGTGGCATGTGCTGGTCTAACCAGTCTGATCCACAGAGGCTCCACCTCGCAGCAGCCTACAGCACTAAAGGGATCTGTTGCCAACACCTCGGTGCCAGATACTGTACCACAGTAGTCTAGTGGAGTCCAGAACATGATGGATCGTGTGTTGTTTTGGTAACACAAGAGAGACTTACACAATATTAGACTATATATATAGTGTATAGTTTATATATATATATACACTCACCTAAAGGATTATTAGGAACATCTGTTCAATTTCTCATTAATGCAATTATCTTATCAACCAATCACATGGCAGTTGCTTCAATGCATTTAGGGGTGTGGTCCTGGTCAAGACAATTTCCTGAACTCCAAACTGAATGTCAGAATTGGAAAGAAAGGTGATTTAAGCGATTTTGAGCGTGGCATGGTTGTTGGTGCCAGACGGGCCGGTCTGAGTATTTCACAATCTGCTCAGTTACTGGGATTTTCACGCACAACCATTTCTAGGGTTTACAAAGAATGGTGTGAAAAGGGAAAAACATCCAGTATGTTGCAGTCCTGTGGGAGAAAATGCCTTGTTGATGCTAGAGGTCAGAGGAGAATGGGCCGACTGATTCAAGCTTATAGAAGAACAACTTTGACTGAAATAACCACTCGTTACAACCGAGGTATGCAGCAAAGCATTTGTGAAGCCACAACACGCACAACCTTGAGGCGGATGGGCTACAACAGCAGAAGACCCCACCGGGTATCACTCATCTCCACTACAAATAGGAAAAAGAGGCTA
>QMIH01000391.1:53813-67695 GCA_003987875.1 Clarias batrachus | reverse complement strand
CCCACAGTCACCAGATCTCAACCCAATAGAGCATCTTTGGGATGTGGTGGAACGGGAGCTTCGTGCCCTGGATGTGCATCTCACAAATCTCCATCAACTGCAAGATGCTCTCCTATCAATATGGGCCAAYGTTTCTAAAGAATGCTTTCAGCACCTTGTTGAATCAATGCCAYRTAGAATDAWGGCAGTTCTGAAGGCGAAAGGGGGTCAAACACCGTAGTAGTATGGTGTTCCTAATAATCCTTTAGGTGAGTGTATATAAAACATGATCACTGTAAGGCTCGAAAGCAAAAGAAATTATAATAAAACAGTATATTATATTTCATAATAAAAATAATTTAGGGACCAACTACAGCACATACTTCACTTTTAAATCTGTACATACACAGATACTGGATACTAAACAAATACAGATAATGACACTGTGGTACAGCTCACGTCACCAGTAACTCGAGTGAATAAAGTGTCGAAAATGAAAAAGCAATATTACAAATCAACTGATTTCTCAATTATAACCTACTTAGTCATGGACATGAATTACAACATGAGGACTATAGCCTCAGTATATGAAACTTTAACAACACTGTGTAAAAAAACAAAAAAAAACAGGGCCATGTCACCTCAGCCGCTCCGCAGTGAGGAAATCACAAGTGAAGATTATACTATTAAGTGCTTAATTAAGTATTTACATTATCATAGCATGTTCCAGCCACCTGACCAATATGGTGCTATTCAATGTGTGTGCGTGTGTGTGTGTGTGTGTGTGTGTGTGTGTGTGTGTGTGTGTGTGTGTGTGTGTGTGTAACAGTGTTAACCCAGAACAGACCCAATAACCCTATGACAAACTGTGTATTTACTTCGCTAATGAACTAATTCACACTTTCTTCAGAGATGAGTAGAGTTTGTGATTAATAGCTCTGGGTTTATGTGAGTTACTGAGTAAGAGAAATGACTAACTTTGTTGACATATAAGTGCCATAGTGGTGGTTATTGGAAAATTAACGGAATATTCCAGCATTCTTACAACCTTATGTCTATAAACTATATTTCTAGCATGTGTGTGATTACTATAGACAAGAATCTGGTCTTTTTTCATTACAAAGAAAAGAACAGGAAGCTGTTTATGGTTGTAAAAGTACCAGTATTATTAAAATAACTCCTACAATAAATATAAATAAATATATATTACATATACAGTAGCATGCAAAATCATGAGTAAAATGTAAAGAAAGGAGGCCTGGCTCAAGACTTTTGCACAGTACTGCATACCGCATTTTTAGTCAAATTCATTACTTAAAGTAATGTCGAAAAGCATAATCTCTTCAGTTTACTGCAAGTATATAAAGAAGTCCAAGAATTATTTACAAAAAATTAAACATCTACCTCAATTGACACAACTAATTGTAACTAACTGGCCGGCACTGTGGCTTAGTAGTTAGCAGTTGTAGTAGTTAGTAATGTCACCTTGTACCTCCAGTGTCTGAGTTCGATTCCCACCCTGAGGTCTGTGTGCATGGAGTTTTCAGGTCCTTCCTGTTCAATTCAATTCAATTTTATTTGTATAGCGCTTTTAACAATTGTCATTGTCACAAAGCAGCTTTACATTAATTATTGAAGTTTTTATCCTGTACTTGTTGGATTTCCTCCTCACGGTGTACTACATCTCATGCCCTACAGTAAGTCTCCTGGGAGAGGCTCCAGGCCCCCTGCGACTCTGCACACAGGATAAAACAGTATAGACAATGAGCAAGCGAGTGGTAACTAACTTAACTTAAAATAGTGTCTCTTTGACTGAGGAAATAAAATGAGCTAAGCATAACTACTGAACCAACCGCTCTATTTCTCATTTTTCAAATGCTAGCTAGCATGCTACTGTAAGAATGCTAAAAGCTGCAAGCTAATTCTTTCTATTAGCTTTCACAATACAAACTGCATAATAAATACTGAGTGTATGGAGCAGCAGATATATTACAGTTGTGGGTGCTGGGCAGATTGTCTTGATCAGTTAAGATCTTAATCTAGATTCAGTTTCTTTCTGAGAGAAGCTACCGTAGGTTTAAAGAATGCTGGAATATTCCTGATGTTACTATAGTACAGAATGGTCGTTTTTAGTTTAGCACTTCCAAAGACCCCATTTTCACCTGATTATACAAGATTCCAGCATCTTGTGTGTGGATTGTATTCTGATCATATTTCACCAACATTCATTTACTACACTTGTAGTGAAACGTTAGCCACGTTGCATCAAAATGCAGATCAGCTCCCGATATCCAACTGTGTCGTTTTTAGTTTTTCATGGCAGGTGTAACAGCTGTGATAAAATAACCATTTAAAAAAACTTTATTTAATTTTCTCGTAAAACAGTGAAATGTGAAATAATCTGGATAAATGCATTTACACTAATACAACATCTGGTAGAACGCAAGTGGATTAAATTCAAAGGCGCCTTTATCCTTTTGTTTTTCTTGCAGAGAATCCCTATCCAGGCTTAAACCTGATACCTATTGCGTTATTTAATATTTTTCTTTTATTTAAAAAGTTCATTTACAATTTGAGTAACATGATTGTCTCTAGGTAAGCATTATTAACATTCGAAGGCATAAACTAAATGCACCAATTTATGTGCATTATCTTTATTCGCATTTAATCTAGAGTGTAAATGGGGTCACATGACGTATCTCCGTTTGGAATTTGTTCCTTTTGTGTCATTATTCCATCTCACTCCCTTGGTCTCTGCAAACTGCATCCCTGTATTTAACATGTACTGTCTCTAGATTGTTGTGCAAAGTTAACAAGGGATAATAAAATCATGTGCATCAAAAACTACACCTACTGGGTTCTATGTTATTTTTTTTTTTCTTCCTGTGCAGTACTAGAGAAATAGCCGTATGTACCTGGTGAGTGCAAACTGTAAGTCAGGATGTAAATATGCTGATCACACTTTTTGTTGACTGACTGCACCTACAGTATTTCAACAGAAAAACACAAGCCCAGGCATACACCTGCTTTAGCCACGTAGTCTAATCTTCAGATTAGTCACACAACCTTATCCATCTCTGTGTGTTTTTTCAATGTTATGTGAATAGCTGCTTCAGTCCACGATCACCTGTTTTGTATGCACAACACACACAAACCTGTAGCATGAGCGTCCTGTTGTACTGTAGATACTCAGGTTACCACAGTAGGAGTGAACACAAGGTGACCTGTACATATAGAAAACCTGTTTTACAACTCCTCATCACAGCCCAGCCCAGCCCAGCCCTTATAATTGGATTAGTTTCTGCTTTGCTGCTCCGGAGGTACCTCCCTGCATAATCAGGCTTTTTACACACTCCTACAATGTAGCGTCAAAGAAGTAAGACAAGTTCACGTCACAACAAAGCCATCTGATTTCATCAAGTTTCAGTAAAAGGTCACACATGAAATCTGACCCGCAGCTTCTGTAATACACAACGTGGGTAGCGATTATTATCCAGTTCATTCTGGGATAGTGTGATCTTGTTTAATAGCTTGGAATAGTGTCCTGAATGTCATGTTTTAATTCATGGACCTAATGTGAAAAAAAAAAACTTTACACATGTGAGGTGCAGTAGATGAAACAAGAGGCAAGAAGCAAGAAACGTACCATCCAAATACATAAAGAAATAAAACCCTCCTTTGTGTTTCTGTAATGTTGCTTCACAACTATTTAACTTTTTACACAAGCTTTCCATATCAAATCAAGCACTGAGATTATGAGAGGTTTATTGTAATTTTTTTTTAATAAACACAAAAATAAAATGAAGTACATGTAACTAAATTTTTTAATCATTTTCATTTTGTTCTTGTCCCTTATTTATTATCTATTGCAGGATATTTTTTGAAGACTGCACTTCAAAAGTTTAACACTATACCACTGAACTAAAGCAAATCTGATTTCTGAACCAAAACGGTCTGATTAGTGCGTAAGATTTTTCAAGCACTCATTTAACATTCAGCATTTGACAACATTTTATGTAATAATTATAACATTGTCTTTTAACTTTTTTTTTCTTATTACTTTTAAGCAATCATACATTAAGGTTTTTTTGTTTGTTTGTTTTTATAAGGTCTAAACCTTTCATCTTTATAAGTAGTCACATTTCTTGTAAGAAATCATATTGCTGAATGAATTGATGAAAAAAACACATCAAAGCAAAGTAGTTATTGGTTTACTTTGTACACAGAATGGTACTGTTTTTAATGTTGTATGGGAAATACTGTGTAATTCATTTGTTGCTATTCTTTAATCAAGCAGGCTAGATGTTTTCTTTTTCAACATGTCAATGTGGATCTTGGTGTGGATCCACACGTAATACAAAATAAGGGTCACTTTAAAGCGTGCTGTAAAAGTTAAGCATAACCAGACCAACATGGCCAAAATAGTGGACCTCAGGGAACTGAGCTTAATGGACTGTAAAAAGTAGAGAGAGGAGAAAAAAAAATAGATTCAGTTACCTATTATGATTATTTTGTGCGGCAATTAACATACTCCAAAATCAAAAAATAAGATGTATATACTGTAGTTTTTCCAAACATGTGAAAATGAGTGGCTATGATGTGTAAGTGGAGTTGGTAAATGCACAGTTCCCACAGGCAGTTTTACCATTCGTTATCCGTTGATTTTTAAGAATTAGGCATGCCACTCACTAAACATTCACAGGAACAACTTCAGTGGGCTCTTTGGCACCTTGGCCAGTGATTCATGGATGTACGTCCTTCTTTAAAACATTTGCCGTTTAAATGTTTTACTGTAGCTGCGAGTCTCATCACTGTATGAAGTCTTGTGCAAATGTCAATCCGTTTTACACCTCCATTCATGGAAAATGCCATCACAAGTCCTGGTTTGACTTGAACGCCCAAATTGTATTTACAAATCTGCAAGTGAGAGCCCTGTTAAAAATATCAGAGCTTCTAAATTTGGTTAAACTATATTTTACTGTTGTGCATTTGCCAGGCAGACACATATTTGCATTTCTGTTTGCTAGTGCTTTTTTTCAGGTGTAACTCTCTGCCAGAGTCCCAGACTAGTCTGTACTGTGGTTAACCACAAAGCCTGTATTTTGGCTCTAAGTGTGAGTTTGTGAGTAATGTTTATTGTTTTTATAGTGCTTCATGGTCATGCCTTTCTAATCAACATCACATAACTTTTTACCATACTTTTAAAGACTTTTACAAATATTTTGACCTACTTCCCTTATCTATTTTATCCCATTTTGCTTTCAGTCAAGATTAAGCCGTGCTAAGTATATAGTACTTCCACTTGAATAACCTGTAACCATCGTGTGCAAAGATAAAATCAATGAACGATTTTCTGTTCGTAACCATTTTCTTTCAATTTTTAAAAAATATTTTGATCTGTTCATGTGCCCATGTGCATATCAGGCGATGGATCCTCACCAACCAGGACGTACTGTATATCTGTTGTTTCTCTAGCAGTTACTTAAGGGCTCGGGTTGCCAGCTGGACGACTGATTGTCATTCACACACTACGAGCAATTCGGAAACGGCAATTCCAGGAGGAAACCAGAGTACCTGGAGGAAACCCGCCAAGCATGGGGAGAACATGCCAACTCCATGCACACAGACCTGAAATGGGAATCGGACCCTGACCTTGGAGGTGCAAGGTGACAGTAGTACCCATTATGCCATCGTGCCAACTTTCTTGATGGTGTCAGGAAGGTTTTTAGGCATAAAACCTGTGCCAGGTTGTTGTGCAGGAATAACAGAAAGATTAACAACACATAGTTTGTGGTGCCACTGCCAAAGATTTTCGTCTCTGCATTATTTAATGCATGTATTTATTTATTTATTTTTAAGTCGCCACTGTATTTTGATATGCAACTACCCGAAGGTTTTACAGTATGACGTCATCAGGCGATTTTGAGCACGCGTTCGTTACTTCCCCTGATAAGAGTTGGCAGCAGTGTTGAGGAGTGTTGCTGTGATAAATACCCTGCATGGCCCTTTAAAGTCCAGGTCCTGCCTCCTGCTGCTCGTGAGTTCCTCAGGGACTCAGTTTACCTGTCGGCAGGTAGTTACAGTCCTGGACAGAAACAGCTTTCGGGAAGAGCAATAATGAGAAGTCGGATTTTTTAGCACTTAAGCGTTGGGATTTCAGAAGGAGAAAAGGTATACATTCTGTGCCATTCATTTCATGTTTTAAAGCTTTGTTTGTGGGATAACTGTGGCTTTAAATCTCTCTACTACACCTGAGAATGGCTAAATGTACACTTTAATGAACAACACGACAGCGGAAAACACTGTAGCCTCGAGTTTGTACTCATTTATACTGTATATTATGAGGCGTTAGTATTATCCGGGTGCTCAGTGAGTCAGTAATTCCTTGTGTGTGTTGCTGGTTTTCATATTTCCTGGTCTCTCAGCTTGCCTATCAGGAGCCACCACAACACAAAGCAATCGTATGACAACTTTGTTTATTGTTTTAAGTTGAAACGAGATGTTAAAAAAAAGTTTTCGGTGGCTTTATTGTCTAATTGTATAATAATAATCATAATAATAATAATAGCTTTGTGTTGGATGAAGAGGATGAGCGCGAGCCCCATGAAGACGCAGCTGGTGAGCGCGATACAGCTGCAGGAGATGGAGGAGGAGGGGGAGGAGGAGGAGGCGGCGCGCGAGGCGGAGCGCGAGAAACAGGCTCGCGAGGCTGCCGCCAAAGCTGCTGCTAAACCAGTTGAGGAAGTCAAGGGTATGCTTTCCTCATTCTAAAAGTATTCACACTGATGGTGTACCGCTTTGTCATTATGGTAAGAATAACTTGTCCGTCTAACCAAGAGGTTCCCAAACTTCTTTTTTTTTTTTTTGGAGTGGGTGTCCAAAAAAACAGAACTTTTAAATCCCAGTTAATTTATAGGCATAAAGAGCATGACCAAGCATTATAGCCTGGGAACATCCCACAAAAGACCCAATCCTCTAGCCATCACAATTTGGCTCTTGTTAAAGTCACTGAAATCCCTACACTTGCTTATTTTTTCTGCTTCCAACACATCAACTTCGGTAAAAAGGTTCCCTTACTTCCTAATATACCCTGCCCAATTCCACCCACCATTGTAAATAGATATTAAAAAGGTCCAAATCAAGGGCCAAATTGTGATGTTTGGACAACAAGGTCAGTGCAACTCCAAAACTGTGTTGTTTCTCAGGAATGTTCCCAGGATGCAGTGGTCAGGACATACTAAAGGTATGGAAGGAAGGAAAACCGGTGAACTGGCAACAGGGTCATGGGAGGCCAAGGCTCATTGATGCACATAGGGAGTGAACATGGAGAGCACATGGAGCTGGCCTGTGTAGTCTGATTCAATACAAGAGCTACTGTAGCTCATACTGAGGAAAAATGTTAATAGAACGATTTAATAGAAAGGTATCAAAACACATACATCATTACTGTTTGGGTGGCAAAGGAGGGGATCTACTCAATATTAGGCGCGTGGTCATAATGTTATGGCTGATCAGTGTACTGGATATAGGGGCTCCTCAATTGATCTAGGAACCTAACCTACCTCAGTAAAGCAGGTAGTTTAAAAAAAAAAAGTTTATTAGCCAATGCTGTGTTACTGGCACAGATGTGTGCTGCTCGAGTAAAGGATTTTCATATTTGAATATTATACTTTTTCTTCTCAGCATTTGAACATTCATAGTATCAGCCATAACATTAAAACCAATGACAGGTGAATTGATTAACATTGATTACCAGATTACAATATGCACAATATACTCTACATAATATACAATACCAGTCAAAAGTTTGAATTTATTTTCTAAATTCTGGAACAGTTCTTGTAACAACAGTTTTGTCAAGTGCATTTTCAAGCACTATAATGAAACTGGCTCTCATGAAGACTATCCCAGGAAAGCAAGACCAAAAATAAGCTCTGCTGCAGAGGAGAAGTTCATTTAGAGTTACCAGCCTCAGAAATCAATTGTTCAAAGGAGATTAGTGCATATTTTGGACATGTTCAGTATTGCTTTACAATCTTGGGGAAAAAATTTTAATCAGGAAAGACCATGGAATTCGACGGTGTGTCCAACCTTCTGTCAGGTTAGATATGAGGCAGAAAGTGAACAGTCACTTCTCAAAGTTCTCAGTGTTTAGGAAGCAGCACATGGGATAGAAGGAAAACCAGTGAACCAGAGACAAGGCCATGGGCACTTAAGGTTCACTGATGCATGTGGGGAGCACTAGCACAGAAGAGCTGCTGTAGCACAAATTGCTGGAAAATGACCTGCCTACTACGGAAGCGCATTGCATTCACAAAAGAAAAAAAAATCATAATTATGAGATACTAAGTCATAATTATGAGATAAGGTTCTCATAATCCTGATCTCATAATTATGACTTATTATCTCATAATTTTGACTTAGTAACTCATAATTATGAGAACCTTATCTCATAATTATGACTTAGTATCTCATAATTATGACTTAGTAACTCATAATTATGAGATCCTTATCTCATAATTATGACTTAGTATCTCATAATTATGACTTAATATCTCATAATTATGAGATCCTTATCTCATAATTATGACTTAGTATCTCATAATTATGACTTACTAAGTCATAATTATGAGATAAGGGGGAGCAGTCTCTTGCAGGGGACATTTTAGTGCATGACATCGGAAACATAAGTTACTGCATCCTTTTGCTTGAAAGTGCCACATTACACACTCAGGAGATGGAGATGTAGCAGCTGTCCGATGGTTTATCTTGATGCTTGTACATGTAACGACGCGGGTCGCGCGAGGGGCAGAGCCGYGCATAAACTGTTCAGAAYGGGCAGATCCRCAGGCTGCTACTCCGCTACTCCGGAGTTCTGAACAGGCAAAGGCGCGGACATTTATATACGCGGTTCCCAAGGCAATCAGCCTGAACGAGCCGCACTTGGCGGCCTGTTTATTTAAGGGTCCTGATACCGCCGTAGAGATCATTTAGGTAGCACTGCTAAGGTATCAGGGCCAAAGACCAAAGAAAGAAAAGAAAAGCGCGCAGTAATTTGAGAGTCCTAAGACGCCGGCGAAAGCGAAAGAGAGRCCAGCGTGCGCGCWCAGCTTAAGTTTATTAGTGCTTTATTTTCCAGAGCCCCGTCCGTTCTCACGTAGACGGCGGAGCTCCGTTATATTGTGTTTTCAGTTTATTTGGTTTCAGTTGAATTCCTAATTGTTAATCCCACGCCATCTCCAAACGGGAAGGTCTTCCCATGTGTATGGTAAGCACTCTCACATACTCCTATTTCATTGCCCACCTCTAAAGCTCTCGCCATACCGCGCCTCGGAACAAACAGTACATTAGTTAAATCTACTATTATCATCCAAATTACTCAATGATATTAATATCTCCCAGTGTCTCAATCCAAGAAATAAATAAACGCAAATTAAATTCGGCACTATTGTCCCCGTCTTGTGCCGATCACCTAACCCTACCTTTTGTCATAATCATGAGACCAGGATCTTATAATTATGACATGTTAAGGCATAATTATAAGTTATTAAGTAATAATTATGAGTAAATACATCATAATTATGAGATAATTCCTGTGATTTTTTTAGACAATAGAGCAAATATTGGCGAATTAAATTCGCGTTTATTTCTTTCTTGGATTGAGACACTGGGAGATATTAATATCATTGAGTAATTTGGATGATAATAGTAGATTTAACTAATGTACAGTACAGTCATCAGGCTAAATAATAGGATAGCTGCTACATCTCCATGAGTGTGTAATGAGGCACTTTCAAGCAAAAACATGCAGTAACTTTCGTTTCCGATGTCATGCAGTAAAATGTCCCCCTGCAAGAGACTGCTCCCCCTTGTCTCATAATTATGACTTAGTAAGTCATAATTATGAGATACTAAGTCATAATTATGAGATACTAAGTCATAATTATGAGATACTAAGTCTCATAATTATGACTTAAGATCTCATAATAATGAGATACTAAGTCATAATTATGAGATAAGGATCTCATAATTATGAGATACTAAGTCATAATTATGAGATACTAAGTCATAATTATGAGATAATTCCTGTGATTTTTTTTTCTTTTGTGAATGCAATGCGCTTCCATAGCCTACCATATGTAACATGCCAGTATCTGGAGAATTACAGTAATGCCTGCTGTGATCAGATGGCCTGACATAACCAAAATTTCCTATATAGCTGGTTTTCATTTCGAACTCTTTAACAAATTAATTCACAGTGTTGCACATTCCCAAGCCATTTTTCTCACTTGAAATGTCTATTGCTCGTATGATTGTTGCCACCTGTGTCTCACACTGAGAATTCTAACCTTACATTCAAAACCACATTCAGTGCAGTGGAAATAAAGAGTCTACCTATCCCTGTTCAAATTGCAGGCTTCTGTGATATAAACCAAGGTCGTTTTTAGTAGAAAAACATAGTTGAACAAGTTTATTCTGCAATAACACACAAACAAAATAAAAAAATGTCCCTCCACAATGAACAAAAGCACAAGATGAAAACCTCTTGGCTGGATAAGTTAAGCCTTATGGCAACATTAAGACCTGCAGATATATAGGGCAAGTACCGGTTGCTTCATGTATGTCACAACGTGGCTAGACCTGGAAAAACTACCCAGGACAGCCTTAATTACCCTAAACCACAAGGCAATGTGTGCCATTGTCTGATGAGAACAAGACAGAACTTTTTTGTGCATAATTCAAAAATATGAGGAGCGTTCAAGTCAAACTGGGACTTCACAACTTTCTGAAATTTTTTCTTGAATGAAAGTATAAAACCAATTTACAACTTTACATTTACAGAAGACTTCAAGCACAGTACAGAGATGAGAGTCTTAGCTGCAATAAAACATCTGAATGGTGCAAACGTTTTAAAGAAGGCCGTAAATTTATGAATGACGACCCGGCCGAGTTGTCTCAGAGCCCACTGCAGTCGTTCCAGTGAACATCCTTTGAGTGGAACGTCCTGATCTTTGAAAATTAAAGAATTACTTGTCGCTAAGTAACCTGCGGAACAGATTCATCTTGTCAGTGGAAACTGTACACACATGGCTGGGAGCTATTGACACATCTACGGTACAGTCCTGACCTTGCTCCAAGCCATTTCCATATGTTTAGACGATTGAAGAAGTTCCTGGAAGGTCAGGGTTTCAGGCATGAAGCAGGCTGTCTAATCATGCGTCCAGCATACTGAGAAAACTTTCTAACCTGATGGTATCCAAGCGCTAGTGAAACATTGGGATAAGTGCATTAGTGTAGCAGGGAATTATATAGAAAAATAAAGGGTGTTTTTACTCTCATAACTGTGTTCTGTTATTCTGCACAATCAAAAGAAAAGCCCTGGTTTACCTGAACACTGCTTGCACATGTTTGGTTGAAAACAAGACAGGTTATCACCCCCCAAAAAAACATTACAAGTTTGCTATTTCTAGTTTCTTGCAAGAGCATAAACTGTGAGTGTTTGGCTTCCCCAGGCTTAGTGGAAAGTAGAAAATAAAACAAATGAAATTAAATCATTAGCTTTCATGTCAAAAATGCTGCCAGTCAGTTGAGAATATCCCCACACCTGCACTTGCCTGTAGGCCTTTTAGCTCATACAGCTCCTACTATGTTTTTCTGGAAAGTCGGGTCTGTACAGTATTTGTTTAAATGTAAAATTTTTCCAAACAGCCAAATTCAAGTAACTGAACAAAATCAAAGGCCTCACCTTTAATGTTAACGTCAACAAAAATCACAAAATCTTAAATATTGAAGCACCCACTGTTTATGAGAAGCATCCCATAGTTATTTAGTTATTATCATTCACATTACTACTCAAATGTTTCAACAATTAACTTAATTGAAATGTAATTCTATTCATAAACATTGTGCAGCAATTTAGGCAAGATTTATGGCAAAAAGGACATACAGTATATGTGTTGTAACACACAGCAAGTTAGAATGATGATGATTAACAAAATAGTTTCATATAATGGGTCAAAAACCTTTTTATAACCACATTCTCCATCCATCCATCCAGCTGTGCATCTGTCCACGTATCCTGTGTAGGGTTGCAAGTGGCCTGAAGCCTATCCCAGGGAACTTAGGGCACAAGGCAGGGTACAACCTTGGGCCAAGCCATCACAGGGCACAAGCACACACATTTAGCCACAAAATCACTCACTAAGTTAGATTGGTGCTTTTCCTTATTTCTTCTTCTTCTTCTTCTTCTTCTTCTTCTTCTTCTTCTTCTTTCTTTTGTAGACACAACAGACACTGTCTTGATTCAGGCAATCTATTTAAATTAGGATTGTTAATAAAAATTTTAAAGGTTTATTATCTAATAGCTATATTATTTGATATTGTTTCTGTTATTATTAAACTCCAGATTTCACCTCAAATTATTTTTCTTCTAAAGGATTATTGCTGTATTGATCCCGGTGTCATTCTTAAAATTCTTCCTGGTTTAGCTCTCTGACCTGCTAATCCCTGTGTTTGCTCTCACAGATCAGAAATATTACACCGTGGAGGAGGCTGTTGAAAGCATCGGCTTCGGGCGCTTTCACATCATGCTCTTTGTTATTATGGGCAGCGCCAATGTAAGAGCTTTGTGCGTTTCTCTATGACACACCTCTGTATCTGATCCGTGTCTATACGGTGTCAGTAATTCTGTGTCTCTCCATGGGGTGTGTCGTAGATCGTAGAGGCGATGGAGATCATGCTGTTGGCTGTGGTGTCTCCTGAGATACGTTGTGAGTGGCGTCTTCAGGATTGGCAGGTGGCCCTGGTCTCCACGGTGAGGTTTTTTAGTAGTGCTGTCAACTGATGCAAATTTGTAATCTAGTTAATCACATACAGTAGTCTATGATTGATCACAATGAATTACAATTTGAAAATATTTAGATTTACTTGTATTATAAATGTGCAATGTTGGAATAAAGAAATGCATATTTATTTTATTTATGTAATTTACAGTACTGTGCAAAAATCTTGACCCCCCCCCCCAATTTCTTCATACAGTATTTGCCTTTAAAAGAGCCAGACTTTCTTGTATTTTTAATGAAGTCTTAATGAATCATTCTATGAGATTTTTGTCTCTCATTTCCAGTCCAGTCCCTGTACCTGAGCAGTTTCAGAGAAATGTTTTTTGTTCGTTAAGCCACACAGTGACCTATGAATCATCAAGCATAAAAAAGCATCTCAAATAAGGCATGACCCAGTGAGAAACAGGTGCAGATGATGACAGATGATCAGGCCTGTAATTAGTACACTTTAGGCACTTTTCGGCCTTTCACAGTAAAACATTTGAGCTACATTAAAGCTACATTATTCGTTTAATTTCAAATGAAGATAAAGAGGGAGAGGGGTGTCAAAACATTTGCACAATATTGTATATATTTATTAAACTGTTTAGCTATTTTTCTTTCATTCTTTTTTCTTGTCAATGTTGTGTTTGTTTGTTGATAATATATTTGTTTATGTAAATAAACATCTCCTAACAGGAAGATTACTTAATTACTTCACCATGTCGGCAATTCTGCACCTTTATAAGCTCTTTATTAAGTTCTTATTATAGTATTGATTATAGTAAGAGCAATACAGAAAACGAGACAATAACTTTTGATCAATCAGAAATCAGCACTGTGTTTCCAATAACCGTAACCAGGAACTCTGTTCTGTGTGTGTGTGTGTGTGTGTGTGTGTGTGTGTGTGTGTGTGTGTGTGTGTGTGTGTGTGTACAGATGGTGTTCCTGGGCTTCATGGTATGCGGGGTGCTGTGTGGATATTTGGCGGATAAATATGGCCGGTGGAAGGTCAGTTAATATCAGTTACGTAAAAACATCATGATGTTCACTTTACTGTCTGATGATGGTGTCTTTATTAA
>QMIH01000391.1:34222-44828 GCA_003987875.1 Clarias batrachus | reverse complement strand
GTGTGTGTGTGTGTGTGTGTGTGTGTGTGTGTGTGTGTGTGTGTGTGTGTGTGTGTGTGTTCGCGCACCTATCTCTGTGTTCATCTGTGTGTTCCTGTGTCTATGTCCATTGTGTTTGTGTCTCTGTGTCTGTTTGAGTCTGTGCATTCCTCTATATGTGTGTATCTATGTATCTGTATCTGTAAATCTGTCTATATATGTGTGTGTGTGTGTGTGTGTGTGTGTGTGTGTGTGTCTGTAGTTGTATATTAATGTCTGCTTGTACTGTACTGTACGTCTGTCCCTGTTGTTCTTTGTGTCTTTGTGGTGTCTCGCTCTGTGTTCGTCTGTGCATCTGCGTGTTACAAAGAAGGAATTGTTGTAACAGACTGACACCAGAACTGATGTTGTTACCGTAGCGCTGTTCGTTTAAGTACCACAGCACACACACAGTGCCTTTCAAAAGTATTTATACCCCTTGAATGCACGCCACACTTTTTAGATATTTGTTTGTAAAATAAATAAATAAATAAATGTAAACATTTTATATAATTTTCCTTCCATTCCACTTCCTACTACTGTATGTGCCGCCCAATAAAATACCTTCACGTTTGTGGTTGTAGTGACATGACAAATTGTTCAAAAGTTCAAGCGGCATGAATACTTTCGCAAGGCACTGTATGAGCTGCTATGACTGTTAGGGTTCGAGGGCTGTGCACACACTCTTTGTACAGGTTTACACACGTGAGTGAGCTAGAACTGAGCACATGATCGATGTTCGACATTTTGAATAGTTTTATCGTGATGAGAATATTACGCAACAGTAAGCCGAACTTCTAGCTTAGTACTGTAGAGCAGGACGTCCTAGCATGGATGCAGTAACTAGCATGTAATGTTGTGTTAGCATGGCGTTAAGCAAGAAAGATGGAGAATAAACACAAGTGGAGTGTGTGTAGTTTGATGATTTTTTTTTAGTGTACTAGTGTAACGTTTGTAGAAACAGTTAAAAGGTTAAAGCTAAAAATAAGCTGATCAGCTTCAATGTAATCAGTGATATAATAATTATTATCATTTCAGGTTGAAGCCCACGTACATGTCTGTCTATCTGTCTGTCTGTACGGCAGAACTCTCTAACTTATTAATACAAAGACATCACATTTTGTAAGGTTGAGTATCTTCCGCCTTGTTTACACTAAGTTGTACTTTTTTCATTGTCACACAATAATCTGAGAGAGAATTACAGACCAAAAATGTAGATTTTACCTTAAAGGTTTTACCTTAAAATGACTCCAGCGAGTTAAAATTCACTTCAGCGCTGTTATTTCAGTGGTGAAAATATGAGCTAGTCCCAGGAAAAATATTCAGTTTAGCTTTTCTAATTAATATCTGTTGGTGCAGGTGTTTGTTTACATTGAGCAAGTAGCTTATTATTAGCTTATTTTATTAGTTCATAACATCGCTTTTACTCAACATTCTGATTTCACTTATGGTGCAGGTTAAACTTCAGGCAGATATCTAAGTACTGCAAAAGTTTCATTATTTTCTGCCCAGCAGATGATTAAAGACACGCCCATGGTGTAAGGCATGTGCAGTACGCTGTCAAAACCTGAGGTTTGTAATCAGAAACCGGGGCACAAAACTGCTCATAACTTTACGTCGACTCAACATTTTGATTTCAGGTTTAACTTCAGACAAATACCGAACTACTGGCAAAGTTTCATTAAATTCTGTTGTGCCAGTTTTGCGTGATGCTGTGACAAAATCTGGCTGGACAGACATACAGACAGTCAGACAGACATTTTTCTGAAAGTTGTTTTGGGTGCTCCGATGTATGAAACGTAAAGATATTACAGAGAGTGTGAGTGCTGACCAATGTACAGACAAAACCTTTTTTTTTATATATATATATAGGTTTGTGTGATAAAATGAAATCACATTCAAAACCCTTTATTCTGAGGAAAAGTTATCATGCAGGAAGAGGTTGTCCTAGGCTAACAGGCTAGGCTATGAAAGCAAATCACAAGCTTTTGGTTCCTGAAGAAAGTTTTACCTTTTTAGTTGTTCCAAAAAAATGTAAGCATGGCGATAGTGATTTGATATTAGGTTTTACGTTCTTTAGCAAGTTTCACCTTCAGCAGATGTTTTTAGTAGCGTCATCAAGCTTCTGGCCGAGTTCTGGTTAGATATTTGGCCACTTCTCTTGGCAGAATTTGAATAGTTCAATTAAATTAATTGGTTTCTTGGAACACACTCAACTTAACACAGTCCACATATGTTTGGAGACTAAAATCTTAATGTTACCCTGCTTTATCCATTCAACAACCAGCTCTGACGCGTGTTTGTGGTGATTGTCCATTTGAAATACTCAATTTGATTTTCATTTAAGTTTCAACCAGAAGCTTGGGCTAAATAATTTTCAGGTAGATCTCCTCCTTCATCATTTCATCCACTTTGTACAATGCACCAGTTCCACATCATAATTCAGCCCCAAATTGTGATGCTACCACCACCATGCTGAACAGCTGGCAGTGCTCATGGGGATGAGTGCCTCACCTTCACTCCTCCTAATACACATCTGGTCCAAACTTTCATCCAGAATGTTTATTTCTTTTTCCAAAAACTTTAGTGGAGTGTGAAGGTGTTGATTTCGGAGCAGGGGTTCTTTCTTTGTTTTACAGCCATGTGTCTATGATGATGTAAAACACACTAGGGTCACTGTAGGAATTGACAGTAGTGTTCCTGCAGCTTCCAGTTCCTTGCAGGCCTCTATCTTAGTGATTGCCAAGTTAATTTGGCAAAATTGCAATTTAATACCAATAGGGTGGCAGTTTGGGGGGTTGTTTTAGACTTTGCCAAAGTAGAATTGTTTCCTACTTGTTTTGGAATGTGCAAGTGATTGAAATGCTTCTGAGAGATGTTCCTGACCTGTGTACATCTAACCTCCTCTTTCTGACATCTACACTGAGCTCCTTCGACTTTCCCATTGTGCTGTTGGTTGGTCAGTCCATTGAATGCTGTCAAACACATTATTTTGGCACAGAAAAGCTACCAGTTCGCAGTCATCATCACTAACAGATGCATTTAATTGGGTTTGGCAAATTTGGGGGAGTTTGTTAAGTAATTAACATGTATATTTAACATTTGACCCTGTTTGTAACAAACAATGTTCAAGTCGAACCGGGACTTTAAGTTGTGCAGGATAACAGAACACAGTTATGAGAGTAAAAAACTACCTTTAGTTCTCTATATAATCCCTTCTACACTAATGTAGGCTTACTTAGCCCAGTGTTTCATAATACCATAAAGTTTTTTCAGTATGCCGGGGCGATAATCAGACTGCCTGCATCACGTCTGAAACGCTGGCCTCCCAGGAACTCCTTCAGTGACCTTCAGTGGCAATAACTCCCAGCTAGTGGTGTTGATGAATGATTGGTGTACAGTTCCCACAGACAGATGTGTAAGTTGGTGACAAATGTTCTATCAATTTTGAAGGATCAGGCGTTCCACTTGCTGAATGTTCACATGAATGCCGAGGATCATTATTCACAGACGTAATGCCTCCTTTAAAACTCTTGAAACATTCAGATTTTTTTTTTTTTACTGCAGCTAAGAGTCTCCTTGTACTGTGCTTGAAATCCTCTGTAAACGCCAATCGGTTTTACTCCTTCATTCACCATAAATTTCTTCAGAAGTCCTGGTTTGCCTTGAACGCCCTTGTATAATTGTGACTTTCCATTCAGAATTTCCATTCAGCTAGAATATTTATTTTGAACAAAAAATATTTATACAATTATCATCATTGATTGTAAATATAAAAACAGATAACATATGTTGCATTGTTCTTTAGTAAAAGTTACATTTGTAATAAAGACAAATTGCTGTGACATTTAAAAAAAAAAAACATTAGGATATGCTCATACATATAGTGCCCTCCATAATTATTGGCACCCCTGGTTAAGATGTGTTAGAAGCCTTAAAATAAATTCAGTTTTTATTGCAGAAGCACATTGTCACACTAAAAATGGTAGAAAAATATAACGTGAATATAAAGTGAATTTTAAGGGGAAATAAAAACCTATATAAATAAGTAACAAACTCCTCTTTACCTGTCCGTTCTTTTCCCAATGCAGACATCTGCACACCTCTCTCACTTCCTCCATCCATTCTCACTCACTCTCTCTCTCTCTCTCTCTCTCTCTCTCTCTCTCTCTTCCTCAGGTGTGTTGGGATCACATTGAGATGAGATGGGTGATGGACAGGTGGTGGCGGAGGGGTGCCGCCCCTACGCCCTCTTTGACAGTTTTGTGCAGGCGTCGACGTGCAGGGAGACGCTGCGGGCGTTTCAGGAGCTCTGCGCTGAGCTCAACCTGCGGCCAGGAGACAATCCACTGTTCTACAAGACCCTGAGGTCCAGACTCAACTACTGGAAAGCCAAGGCTCTGTGGGCCAAACTAGACAAGCGAGCTAGCCTGAAAGAGTACCAGAGAGGCCATGCTTGTTCTAACACTACAGTAAATGATTACACACACATGCACATGCAGGATTGGACAAAATGCTGAAAAAAACAAACAAACAAACAAACAAACATTTATGCCAATTTATAAAGATGTGTGTTTTCTGTGATTGTCAGTGTCTGATAATAGGTGCAGGACCATGTGGGCTCCGCACAGCCATCGAGCTTAGTTTTCTGGGTGCGAGGGTGGTGCTGGTGGAAAAGAGGGACACGTTCTCCCGGAACAACGTCCTCCATCTGTGGCCTTTCACCATTCAGGATTTGCGTGGCCTTGGAGCCAAGAAGTTCTACGGAAAGTTCTGCGCCGGAGCCATCGATCATATTAGTGAGTAAAGCCAACACTATCCGCTGTTTCATGTTCGCCTCGTGTGTGTTTGTGATTATTATCGAATGATTCATTGTGAGATCAAATCCAGATTCTTTACTCAAGTAAACTGTCAGTATTTTAAAGCAAAGCTAAGATCATTCCACTTGTGTGAAAGTACCAGGGATGTTAAAGTCAAACCGGGACTCGTAATGAAATCTCTTGTGAGGGAACATTTAGAGAAGACATCAAACATCAAACATCATGTACGGTGATGCGACTCATTTGAATGGTGCAAACATTTTAAAGAAAGCTGTATGTTCAAGAATGATGATCCTGGCAGAGGTTGTTCTGTCAATCTGTCAGTGGGAACTGTACACACCATCATTCACCAAAACAACTTGCACATTACAGGAGCTCAGCTGGGGTTTATTACTACGTCCCTTATACAGTCCGGACCTCACTCTAAGGCATTTCCACAGGTTTGGCCCATTACAGGAGTTCCTGGAAGGCCAGTGTTTCAGACGTGAAGCAGGCAATCTGATCATGGCTCTGGTGTACTGAGAAATCATTCTACCTTGATGGTATCCAAGCACTAGTGAACCACTGGGATAAGTGCATTAGTGCAGCAGTGGAATATATAGAGAAGTAAAGGGAGTTTTTACTCTCATAAATAAATTCTGTTCTGTTTTCCCAATCAAAAGTCTAGGCTTGATTTGAACAGCCCTCTTACACTCGTAAAACTCATATTTTTACATAAATAATGCAGGTAAAAGTGCATAATAAAGTCACATGCAAAATAACATAAAAATATAAAAGCTATAATTACTCTTTTTAACAAGGAGTGTTTGCAAATTTTAACTCCTCCTATACATAAAATCATTCACCCAGCAACTAGCGAGGTACAGGTGCCAATGTATATGGCCATGCATTAAAAAAAAAAAATATATATATATTAGACAAATGTTTTGACTACAGACATTTTTACCAGGTTTCTTCACATTTTTAACCAATTTTAAATGCCACAGCAGCCCAGGGCAGTACCACATCCTGCCAACAGAAGTCACTGTAACTATAGTTGTAATCCTTACCATAGACACCAATACAACGCTGACGTACAGTATTAGCCACATATTTCCTAATCTGCAGATCAAATGGTCGTCTCGTGATCGATAGAGATAAGCTTAATAATCTTATGCTTGTTGCAACCTTTTCTTTAAAATTGCAGATAAAATTTGTCATTAATAATTTTATTCTTTTATTATTATTTTATTAATTGTTGATTTTTAAATTAATCGTCAAAGTTAAAGTTTTGATAAATTCTGCACGTATAAAGTTGTTAGAGGTTTATTGCATCACTCATGAAATTTCCCAGTCAGTTTCTATTAGCAGTTGTTTTGCTAATTTCAAGAATTTACATAGCTCTAAAAAAGATGCACATTGAGCTGCTATTAAGTAAGCTGTATCTTAGTCGTAAGATATAAGTGTAACCCTTATAATCTATCCCATTATACACAATATTATAATATTATTGCCTAACATTCAAGACACACTCACTTGCCTAGATCTGTATTTTTGCAATCTAATCCCTAGCTGTCTCAGTATAAACTGGATCAATAAAGCCCAGGTTTATTTGAGAACATTTTTTTTTCTTTTATAGGAGTAGATTTCAAGGTCACTACAAAAATGTTTAAATATCAGGCATTCAATCCAACTGGAGGAGATCATCCACTATGAAAAAGAAAAATGTCACATTTTTTTAACATTACATTAAAGATTGTCTTGATATAAAGGCAAGAAACAACACATTAAATAAAGTATAACTATTATATATAGTATTTAGATATACATAACTATAAAATAAAGTCTAGATCTAGATAAATTTATGCTATATATTTCAAGCTTACACTTCTAAACTTATCAGATGAACATGATAAATGCTTATTTAAAGCAAAATCAAGATCTGACAAAAAAGGAGTCCATTTAAAGCATGATTAAAGCATAGAATGAGAATATCATCAGGCTGTCAGGCAGTCCGATCACAGAAAACATTCTACCTTGAAGGTATCCAGGCACTAGTGAATCACTGGGATAAGTGCATTAATGTATCAGGGGATTATACAGTATAGGAGTTTTTACTCTTGTCCAGTAACTCTGTTCTGTTATTCAGCACAGTAAAAAGTCCCGGTTTGACCCGAATACCCCCCCATGCATTTTGTACTTTTGTGTTTGTTGCGCTGCATCAGCCTGAAACCAGTTTATGTGTGAAGGTATTCGTCAGCTGCAGCTCATCCTGCTGAAAGTGGCTCTGCTCCTGGGTGTGGAGGTTCATGTGAATGTGGAGTTCAGGAGTCTGAGGGAGCCTCCGGAGAACCAAGAGAACCAGAGTAAGATCGGAATTCATGATCCAAGATCATGAATAATGTTTTGGACTTGTTTTCATTGTAGAGTGCACATTTACTCTGATCAAGATACACTCACTAGGTTAGAAGAAAAATTCACTATATTTTAATATATGTCTTGAGATGGCGGCACAGTGGTTTAGTGGTTAGCAGTGTCGCCTTGCACCCCCAGGGAACGCGTTCGATTCCCGGCCAGGTTCCATTCCTGCCTCTGTGTGCATGGAGTTTGTATGTTCTCCTCGTGCTTGGTGGCGTCCCTTCAGCTTTCCAATCTGAAGACAATGTGGAAGCTAATTTGCATTCCCACATTGGCCATAGTGTGTGAGTGTGTGTATGTGTGTATCCTGCGATGGATTGGAACCATGTCCAGGGTATACCCCGCCTCATGCACTAAGTCTCCACAATCCTGAATACAGGATTAAGCCGTACAGATGATGTGTGAGTGAGTGATGTCCTGAGATGTTTCACTTAAAGAAGTGGCTCATCAATGTTGCTTTGTCACTTGCACTATCAGCGTCTTTCTGTGAAAGTGAACCATTACCTGGCCGCAGTTAGTCACGATAAGTACCAGACGCTCTTACATAGACTAAAAGCCTAGACTGTAACGCTCCATTAACTTTGCAAATCCACCTCCATATACTGTAGTTTATCACAGCAACAATGTGCACTACGTTCTCCTCAGCTCAGTTACTTAACTATACTTACTGATGTTTAGTTTCATCCCATTTTGCATTTCACCCAATGCTTTTTCCTTCCTCTTTTCTTTGCACACTCTTAGCTCGCGTGTTATCCTCAGTATCAGACGCCCTGCCCAGAGATCATCTGATGATCATCAGGTTGTGTCTGTAACAGAAAGCAGTGACTTTGATTCTGATCTGGTCACGTGTATCATTGGACTAGAACACCTAATTCTGGAGTGCCTGCAAAATGACTTGCAAACAAGAATTATGAGACTTCTGAAAAAGGATTTGTACAAAAAACATACCACGCTAAAAAAGCAAAAGCGTTACAGAGATGTTCGTATGTCGCTTAATCTTATTAGAAGTAGACTGTTGTTGTAGTTGTTGTTTTTTTCATGGTGTTAATGGGGTCCACTTGCTGAAGTTGTGCTGTAATGCAGTAACATATCTGAAGTATCACATCAGAGCTAATCAGCTATGCAATGAACTGTATTTTATGTCTTCTGCATGGCAATGTTAAAAACTAATGCAGCGATAAATGTAGCTGAACATGTGCTTCAAATCCTCAATGCTGCAAGTAGGGAAAAAAGGAAGCTAAGGCTTGAACGACTGCGTAGTTTGCACAAGCATGGGACCAGATTGACGTCACTGACGCTCTGTGTGACTTACGCTTGTCATTGTGGCTTTTCTTAGACACTTCCTGGTCCTCATTTAGCACAAACACGTTCGGAAAAAGAAGCATTAATCATTTACGTTAAGTCTGTGCAGGCGCAGAACAGCATGATGTGGCTACCATTTGACCATTATAGAGTTAACAGACTGATTTTCTTAACAAAGCCCTGTTGTAAGATTCTATTTAAAACCGTCCAGAGGGATAAACGAGTGCATCCCAAGAGCTCTACAGTGCTAAATAGGATCCTTTTTGAAGAGTCCTGGAGAAAAAAAAGTTCTAGAATTCACACAGAAGGGTTATTTTGCTCAAACCAACACATATCCTCTCATGACTGACAGAACTAGCGTTGAGCTAGCAACCAACAGTTAGCGACCGTCTGTTAGTATAATTAACTGGGGTGAAAGTAGTTTGAATTCTTACTAGCACTACCGTATGTAGCCAAATAGTGAGGAGAATAAACCATGGAGGGGGTGGACAGTCCTGAGAAACTTGAGACACAGTACTTACTTTTTATATTTCCACTTAGGGTGTACAATTGCTTGTTTCACATATTAAATTGTGCCCAGGTTCATTTGAGATTCAGCTTTGTGTTTGAAGCTAGAAGCTAGCTTGGTAGCTCACGTTAGCCATGAACACAACACAGACGGTTCAGAGGGAATTCAGAACGACTTAGAAGCAGTTGCTAAGGAGATAAAGTATTGTTTAAGATTACACAACATTATTAGGTGTTGTTTGTTGTTGATTTTGTTTGTTGAAAGACCTGCCATGACTGGTTATAAATGTGGGTTTTGGCAGGCAGTTGCTCTCTCCTCTAGTACTATGGACTGTACAGATCTACTTATAGTTACACGTATCAGTGCTGCGTTCCTCTACGTACTGTATATCACCACTCATGGAATGTCTCCCGACCAATCAGATTACTCGATTGGAATGAACTGTTGTATAGTAAGCTTATTCCCTACCTGACAGGATCTTGTGTTTGTGTTTCATGCAGGTATTGGCTGGAGTGCGGAGGTTCATCCCCCTGCACATCCAGTGAATGAGCTGCAGTTTGATGTGGTCGTTGGAGCGGATGGCAGGAGGAACACCTTACCAGGTGATAACAGGGATTCACTAGCCATGTGGCTGACCTTACAACAATTTCTTTTCTAAGACCATTGTTTATGTCCTTCCCTCTCAACTTCTGCTTCATCAGGGCAGGGGTAGCTCAGTGGTTAAGGCATTGGACTACGGTTCAGAAGATCCCAGGTTCAAACCTCACAACCACCAAGTTGCCACTGTTGGGCCCTTGAGTAAGGCCCTTAACCCTCAATTGCTCAGATGTAATGAGATAAAAAATGTAAGTCGCTCTGGATAAGGGCGTCTGCCAAATGCCTAGATGTAGATATAAGATAAGATAAGATCTTCATTAATCCCAAGGGAAACTGTAGGTTTTCAGCAGCACAGCACTAAAACACAGCCTACGTAAAACATCCTCAAGTACTCATGGGAAATACAGGAAAACAATAAAATAAACAAAATGCACTGTTTATACTATTCATATATACTCTTGTACAGGGAGGTAGTTAAAAAGACATCTGTAAAAATATTGCACATCTTAAAAAAAATAAGAGAATCAAGAATAAACATGTATACATGGTAAAAAAAATGGGAAAAACTACTGTAGGAGGTGGACAATACCTGGCCCCGCAGGCACTCATGAAAGAGACTAATAGCTGCAGGTATAAACGACCCCCCATAATGCTAAGAAGTGCAGCGAACCTGTATCAGTCTATTACTGAATATGAGATTTTGGATTAGAGAGGTCTGCACACCTGCAAATGATCAATTAATGAAGGGCTGATGATTTGCAGAAAGATGGTACTTAATATTGCACATGTGTTTTTTTTCTTTTTGTTAAAGAAATAATGGCACAGTGATATGACAGTTCGGTGAGGTTGTGTTTTACTAAGATCCACGACGATCATGACTTTTATTTTGTATTTACTTAAAAGCGTAAAATTAAAAGGGGGAAAGAGTGCGTACTAACTTTTGAATAATATATATACTTATAAT
>QMIH01000391.1:0-34202 GCA_003987875.1 Clarias batrachus | reverse complement strand
GGGGGGTTATGTGTGTGTGTTTTTACCCGCTGCTCATTTGCATATAAGAAGACTATCTTGCACTTAAGGTCATGGACAATTACATTGCTTCAAGCATACTTCTTTTATCATTCCATACTCCCTGTTTCTAATCACGCTGCTGTTGACGTATTTTTACATTTTATACTTTTATCTTTCATACTGTTCACACTCTACACTTTAGCCTATGCTTTTATTTTGACATTTCTATTTTTATTTTATTTATTTAATATGGAAGCACATTGCATTCACAAAAGAAACAAAACAATCACAGGAATTATCTCATAATTATGACTTAATATCTCATAATTATGACATCCTGATTTCATAATTATGAGTTAGTGATAATGAGATAATTCCTGTTTTTTTTTCTTTTGTGAATGCAATGCACTTCCGTAATTTTATTGCAAATCTATTGCATAAAAATTTCATTTGTAGCGTAATTCTATTTTTCTGTGTTTGTTTTCTAGTTAAGGTCATGGACATTCGTATAAGCATTTCACTGCATGTCATACTGTGTATGGTTTTGTATGTGGCAAATAAAATTTGAATTTGAATAATTGTATACCACAATCCCTGTCATTTTCCATAATTCTTATACAGTCCATTAACATTCTTATTCACATACAGTACCTTTTAGTCCTTAATGGTCCACAGTTGGGCTGGCACGATGGCTTAGTGGTTAGCACTGTCAGGAAGGAGTTCGCTTTGCATCTCCAATGTCTGGGTTCGATTCCTGGCCAGTTTTGATTCCCTCCTCTGTTTGCAAAGAATGTATGCAAAAATGTTCTCCCCATTCCTGGTGGGGTTCCTCCCGCAGTCCAAAGACATGCAGATTAGACTTATTGGTGTTCCCAAATTGCCTGTAGTGTGTATATGTGTGTGTGTGCCGTGCGATGGATTGGCACCTTGTACAGGGTGTACCCTGCCTCATACCCTAAGTCCCCTTGGATAGGCTCCAGGCCCCTGCGACCCTGTATACAGGATAAAGAGGTATAGATGATGAGTGAGTGAGAGAGTGATGATCCACAGTTGTAAGTACGGTCTATAATCTTATATCTGTGAGGTAAGTAAATTGCAATAGCATGTTTTTTTGTAAAGATCAAGGTATATACGAAAATATAACCATGAAAGGCCATGAAACAGGATCACCTAAATCCTTTAACATGTATCAGCATTGCATGAGGCTGGAAATTCTTTTAATCATATTTATGGTCACGCTATTGAGTACAAAGGTTTACGTGTACCTAAAAAGCCTCATAAGGTTTAAACTTTGTCTTGCCTGTGGCATCGCTAAGCCGCATCGCTATGACGAAACATGTTTTTCGAACAGTCAGCTGCATTTCACAATCCAAGGTTGAAATCACAGTTCCTCAATTCTGACTTTTTTTTTTAATTCTGCCATTCTCTTCAGCATAACATCTTAAAAAAAGAATTATACTGAGATCTTTTGGGTGACAGTTGGTATTTAGTGCTGCCTCTTGTTTATTTGGTGAAGGAAAAGCTCTGTCTTGCTGTTTGTCTATCAGGATTTCGCAGGAAGGAGTTCCGGGGAAAGCTGGCCATCGCCATTACTGCAAACTTCATCAACCGTAACACCACAGCAGAGGCCAAGGTGGAGGAGATCAGCGGCGTGGCCTTTATTTTCAACCAGAGGTTCTTCCAGGAGCTGCGCAATGCTACTGGTAATGCAACATAACATATTTAACACAGAATTAAGCAAAATAGTCTTCTCGGGTGAGTTGTAAGTCTAGCACTGAAATGACTCTTATACAAAAAGTGTAAGATTAAAAGATTTTTTTGACATATAATGGTGGACAGAACACGATTAAAGAGGAGATGAGCATAAATCTAGAACCTTTTGAGGTTGCTCTATTTCTAGTTCTATCAAAGCCTTTAGAGATCCTTAGTATTCACGCACTATACACGTAGAACTTTGGCATAGCTTTTTGGTCTTCCCTTTATTTGAGGAACAATTAAAGGATAAACTTATAGCCTAATGAGAAAGGGTTTCCTGTCAGCAAACCCTCAGTTTCATTATTTCAGGAAGTCAGAACCCCTAACCCCCAAACCATATTTTCTGCCATTCTTTAGTTTGTCCCGTTCCGGACCAACCCTTAAACTCTAAAATAGAGGAATTCTTTAGTAGAGCATGTTAGAGAGCAAATGAACTTGTTTAGAAACCATGTATTAGGTGGCATGGCGGTCTAGTGGTTAATCACTGTCGTATTCTCCCTCCAGGGTCTGGGTTCAATTCCCGCCTCGGGTCTGTGCCCAAAGGGTGGCATGTTAGGCTAATTGGCGTTCCCAAATTGCCTGTAGTGTGTAAACAAGCATGTGGGTGTGTGCCCTCATCCAGGGTGTACTCTTTAATTTTTATTAGAAAGATCATGTCCTCTTTGTGAGAATTCATAAAGGAAGAGGTAAAGTTCTAGCCCAGGCATGGGCAAACTATGGCCCGGCGGCCACATGCGGCCCGTTTAACGTTTTGATTCGGCCCGCCAAACTTTAAAAAATTTAATAAATTAACCTTGTTAATGTTTTATTTCCCCTGTAATTCTGATGTTTCCTCACTAGATGGCGCACTCTAGATATATTGGCTTTGTTGAGGTGAAGCGTAGGCCTATTACTCCAAGTTTGCACTTTATCCTTTGACCAAAGCATGCCATCTGTCTGCTCCTGTTCTGGCCCCTTTGTCAGATGTTAGAACTCAATGTGGCCCACGAATCAAAAAGTTTGCCCACCCCTGTTCTAGCCGGTACTACTACCACAGCTCTCATCTCTTCATATTGTTCACTTCTCCTCTGCTTCATGCTTCTTTGCAAAAAAACAAAAACGTCCCCAGAACAACAAGTCCTTTCACAGTAGCCCTATTTGGGAAGTGCAGAAGGACGTGTGTGCACAGTCGCATAGCTTTTACAGAGAATTCCTGTTCATCATCTGACACACAGCCTGGCTGAGCTGCTGTCTGTGTCGTTGGAATAAAACAGAATAGCATGAACCATCACAACTTATTCCGCTACACATTTTACTTGGTAGCGAAAGAGTTGACAGGAACCTGTGATGAAGTTAAACTGTGAATCATTTTGTCTTTGTCGTTTTTGTTATTTATTTATATATTTCTAATGATACTTTTGTGGAAAGTTACGTTTCTATGCTTTAGGAGCTCCTGGATGGTCTTTCTGTCCAGTTTTGGCGCTATTACCCCAATGTACTGTATGTAAAAGCTGTTCCCAGAAAGTTCAACAGAAAGTGATGTTTAAGATGTGGCCTTCTTGCAGGGAGTTTTTCCTCACCACCATCGCCCTCGGCTTGCTTATCAGGGACTATCTGATCATTTTGATTCATACACATTCACATTTCATACAAACATTCCTTCCTTTACCAAGAAACCAAGAATCCTTTACCATGCTGAGACTGAAACCATGTGATTAAACATTTTTGTCTGAAACTATAATCTTTAAAACATAGACTCTCGTATGAACCGATGGCACAGTGCTGCATTGGTGAGCACGTTGGCGGCGCGACTTCAGGGTTGAGGGTACGGTACATTTCCCGCCTCGGGGTATTGGATAAGTTGTATAGAGGATGAATAAATGATGAATGAAAATTAACTCCCATATGAACCCCTTTACCATTCCTTGGTGGTTTCCCTCTGGAGAAACCCACACAGAGTTCCAAATTATTGTGCAAATTGGATGTAAGTGTCATAAACATTAAATGTTTAATTTTTTTAATTAAACTCATGGATGGTATTGCGTCTCAGGGCTCTTTGGATCACTGAAATGAATCTCAGACACCAGTGATAATTAGTTTGCCAGATGAACCCAATTAAAGGAAAAGTCAGGCCACAGGTTTCAAGCAATATGGGAAAGAAAAAGGATCTCTCTGCTGCCGAGAAAAAAGCGTCAAATAGTGCAATGCCGTGAACAAGGTATGAAAACATTCGATATTTCATGAAAACGTAAGCGTGATCATTATACTGTGAAGACATTTGTGGCTGATTCAGGCAGAATGAGGATGGTTTCTGCCAGACAAATTCATCGGATTAAGAGAGCAGCTGCTAAAGTGCCTTTACAAAGCAGCAAACAGGTATTTGAAGCTGCTGGTGCCTCCGAAGTCCCTCAAACCTCAAGGTGTAGGATCCTTCAAAGGCTTGCAGCTATGCATAAACCTTCTATTTGGCCTAACCAATTCTCACAAGCAGAAACGGATGCAGTGGGCCCAGACATACATGAAGACTAATTTTCGAACAGTCTTCTTTACTGATGAGCGTCGTGCAACCCTGGATGGTCCAGATGGATGGTTGGTGGATGGCCACCATGTCCCAACAAGTCTGCGACGTCAAAAGGAGTCATGTTTTGCATCGGAATCATGGGGAGAGAGCTGGTTGGCCTTTAGGGTCCCTAAAGTTGTGAAAATGACCTCGCCAAAGTATATAGAGTTTTTGATTGACCATTTTCTCCCATGGAACAAAAAGAAGAACCGTGCCTTCTGTAGAAAAATCACCTTCATGCATGACAATGCACCATCTCATGTTGCAAAGAATATTTCTGTGTTATTGGTTGCTATGGGCATAAAAGATGAGAAACTCATGAGGTGGCCACCATCCTCCCCTGACATCAACTCCATTAAGGACCTTTGGAGCATGCTGCAAATTAACAAAAGCCCATTTTCAGTTCTTAACAACCTATAAAATGTTTTAACTCTGTTGTGCATAATAATTTGGAACAGTGCGTTTTCAGTTAGTTATTTTTGAAATAAATTTGATTGTTATCATTAGGAGGTTTGTTCAAAATTTTGATAAAGGTTTGTTAAAATTCAAATTTTACCCTAATGGTTGATGACTTGAAAATTATTCTGACTGTCATTAGAATAATTATAAAAATCAGAAAAAGATATCATTTGCATAATAATTTGGAACGTGGTGTATGTAGAACCCTAAAACAGATGTCTTTTGTAGAAAGAACAGAACCTGGACATACTATATGAAGAACCCTTAGTCTAAGAGTTTTTCTTTTGGTTTTATCTACACGAGACAAACTTGAACCTTTTTTATGCATTATTTTAATCTGTACCATGTGTTTCTAATGGTTACTTATGAATAATGTGTTTCTCTCACAGGTATTGACCTGGAGAACATCGTCTACTATAAGGATGACACGCATTATTTTGTCATGACGGCTAAGAAGCAGAGTCTGCTGGAGAAAGGAGTCATCCTGCATGTGAGTTCTCATCTCACTGTGTGTGTGTGTTTGTGGAAGTGCAGTCAGGAGTGTCTACACCTGTGTCTTTTATTTTCCTTCAGGATTATACAGACACAGAGGTTTTGCTCTCCAGGGACAATGTAGATCAGAATGCCCTGCTGAAGTACGCCCGGGAGGCAGCGGACTTCTCGACTGATCACCAGCTTCCGACTCTAGACTTTGCCATGAACCACTACGGGCAGCCTGATGTGGCTATGTTCGACTTCACGTGCATGTACGCGACGGAAAACGCAGCCCTCGTACGGCAGCGAAGGGGACATCGCCTGATGGTGGCGCTGGTGGGAGACAGTTTGCTGGAGGTACTGTAACAGGAACAAACACTCGTTTCTAATATTAGATAGATATACCTTAGATATACCTTATACTATTTTCATGGTTTGCCAGTTACACTAAGGATGCTTTTACACTACTTACATGGGTACAGATCCTGGTACGATTGACCCCAATGTTGCGTAATATGACAAGGTGATCTCGATCAGGCATGTCTCGAATACTACTAATATGAAAGTTGGCCAGCAGAGGATGGGGGAGGGTTATCAATCGTATCCAGGCACAGTACAAATCAATCGTGCCTAACATACTTAATGACAAGGCCTGTAGATTACGATGGCTGTTTTTTCTTTTTTATCGCCAATGGAAGGCAATTTTTTTTTTAGATCACACTTTATAAAGTACAGTGAAACCTTGGATTACGAGCATAATTCGTTCTGGAAGCGGGCTCGTATTCCAAAACGCTCGTAAACCAAATCAAATCTTCCCATAAGAAATAATGAAAACTGAAATAATTCGTTCCACACCCCAAAAAAATAAATACAGAAAAATATTAATACAATATATAAAGTAAAAATAAAACAAATTAACCTGCCCTTTACCTTTAAAAAATGTTAAAATAAATCCCAACAGATAAGTGTTTCCGTTTGTGCGCACAGGCACCGTGTATTTGTGTGTGTGTGTGTGTGTGTGTGTGTGTGTGTGGAATTAGCCCCTTCCCTCACCTCGTCTTACTCAGTAAAACTCCTCCTCCCTCTTTTTAAGTTTCACAACAAACACAAACACACAACGGAAACACTGTTTTAACGGGAAAAAAGAAATCTCCCTAATAACACTCGCATGAGCGCAGACTAACGGAATCACTGCTGTAAAGTAAAAAAAACAAACAAACAAATGGACCAGCACCTTACCTTTGAAAAGAATTGCGACAGAGCAGAGTTTCTGTGTAGAGCAGAGTGTGTGTGTCTGTGTGAAGCCGGGGAGGCGGGGTGTAAAGGCGAGAGACTGTGTGTATGTGTCGGTGTCAAAAAACTTGGCACTCGTAAACCAAAACATGCTCATTTTTCAAGTCAAAATTTATGAAAAATCTTGTAACCGTAACCGAGTTACTCGCGATCCGAGGTTCCACTGTAGTTCAAAACGATGAAATATTTTAATATGTTTTATAATTTTCTGCATTTTAAATGGACGTACTGTTTATTTGTGTGCAGCCATTCTGGCCAATGGGGACTGGCATTGCACGTGGTTTCCTTGCTGCTATGGACACAGCGTGGATGGTTCGGAGTTGGGGACTGAGGCTTGACCCTTTAGACGTCCTGGCTGAGAGGTTCGAGTTTTGAATCTACTTGAATGAGTGCTCAGATGTACTGTATACAATACATGTGGTGTAATTAATGATGAATTTTTTGTTTGCTCTGTTAGGGAGAGTGTGTATCGCCTGCTTCCACAGACCACACCGGAGAACGTCAGTAAGAACTACAGCCAGTACAGTCTGGACCCCAGCACACGCTACCCAAACCTCAACATACAGGTTATTAATTCATCTCAGGTGGGTTACATACACACATGCACACATACACTTACTGCACATGTGCACATACACACACACAAGCACTTACAAACACATCCACAAACAGCAGTGGCAGCTTAGGGATGGTGGTGACTCAGTGTGTTAAAGTTAATGATCAGATGGTAGGTGGTTTGAGCCACAGCTCAGCCAGGTTGCTGCCCTTGAGCAAGACTTGTCTGCTCCAGGGGTGCCGTATAATGGCTGACCCTAGCCATTATAGTGCCAGTATAGTTCAGCTTCAAGTGTAGACAGCCTAAAAAAGACATAAATAAATAACATAAATAAAGCACTAAATTAGAGCAAGGCAAAGCAAGAGACATTCAACATGAAAACAAATGTAATGTTTAATGCTTAGCCACAAAGCAAGGAAGAAAAATGACTAAGGGCGCCCTCTGGTGGTCTGTTTTGAATTGAACATGGTAAACGTGAGAGTTCTACAACCTCTGTCCAAATTTTTTTTAGTAGCAGAAAATACTGGCTTCATGAAATATATCTCAAAGTAATTTTATTAATTGCATGTTTTTTTTCCCAGATCAAGGTCAAGAAATAAATTAATTACAAAACCAACAACCAAATCACAATTAGTCCATGTTGTTCCTCGTTGAGCTTTTCTGCCGGTTTGAATTCTTTGAATTATCCTCCTGATTCAGACCATCTGTTATTTCCTGCCTCTCTAATGCTTATGTTTTCCCATTTCGTTATATAATTAATGATGTGTAAATATAGCAAGAACACCACAGAATATAAAATATCCATCCTTTAGAATAAAGGGTTATGTATTAATTTCAAAGAGTATAGACTTTCTTCGTTCGTGTAACCTGAGAGTTTTTCTGCCCATGATGTCGGCGGAGAGGCTGGAGAGCAAAATGAGAACTGGATGTGAGACAAGATGTTGTTTTACTGCAAAAACACATGCATGTGTGAGATCAGAGGACATTTTGAGTCGATTTGTGCTGGATGTGAACAGGGACATGAACAGGTTGTCTTTAATGGTGCTGTTCATATGATGATGATGATGATGATGATGATGATGATGATGCCATTATGTAGGTTTGCCACCTCATGGATACAGATGAAGGGCCACTTTTGGGAGTTGTTGTAGGGCCTTCTCCGACATCAAGACTTACACACCAAGGTGAGCAATAGACTTTTAAGTGGATAAACACACACACACACACACACACACACACAAATATTTCACGATAATTACATTCCTGTATACAGTATATAGATTTTCCACTTAAAATTCCAGTTATTTCAGTTTTTGTTTTTAATACTTTTGTTCTACTGCATCTGTGGTTTGTATATTACAAGCCTCATTCTCTTTTCATCACAAGGCACACAAGCATTTTGTTTCTACATGAACGATGACATAAATTCATTCCATTCTGTAAATAATTTTGTGAAAAATATCAGATATGTGCATTCAGACAGCCCTAAAAAATCGGATCTGTGTCACATTAGGGTGAAAAAAAAAGAAAAAAAAATCTGATTTGAGTTACATTAGACTGGTACCGTGAACATTTTCTGCCACAGTGCTGTAAAATCTCTAATCTGATTTATCAGACAGTTAGTATCATCAAATTTTTTGTTTATTCGGGACCATAGCACTGCCTGACTAAATTGACAGAGAGTTTTGATGAATTTTCTATAATTGCAGGGCTTAGTAGTTATTACTATCACCTTGCACCTCCAGGGTCTGGGGTTGATTCCCGTCTCGGGTCTGTGTGTGTAGAGTTTGCATGTTCTCCCCGTGCTTGGTGGCTTTCCTCCGCATACTCCGGTTTCCTCCCACAGACCAAAGACTTGCTGATTAAGCTAATTGGCATTCTCAAATTGCCCGTAGTGTGTGAATGAGCAGGTGTATGTGCGTGTGCCCTGAGATGGATTGGCACTCCATAGGGTGTACTCAGCCTCGTGCCATAAATCTCCTGGGATAGGCTCCAGGCCGCCCATGATCCTGTACACAGGATAAAGAAGTATAGATGATGAGTGAGTGAGTGAGTGTGTACAGCGCTGTTTGCATTTCTCTCTATGAGACAAATTGATTGTTTATATTAATGCATGCCTTTGATTGCATTATTTTTTCTATAGTAACAGCAGAAATACTGAGAAGGACTTACATAATAATGCGTAATCGTTGATATACTGTAGTGAAGATTTCCATGAGAAAATATTTATTTAATATTTTATGGAAGGAGATAGTTTTCCATCACATGAAAATCAGAATTTTCTGTAACATTTATTTATTTATTTGTTTGTTTGTTTTGATCCTACAGTATAATAAAATAAACATAAAATTGAAATCCCAGAATATAACAAAATAAGGATAATGCTGTACCATTCATTATTAGATAAAACATATAATTCAGGACGTGTTGTTATGGGTTAATTATAGTAACTTTTTCTGCTTTCATTTTTAGCTTGACTTAGTTTTAACTCCCCTGATGTGCACACAGACTCCACAGCTCGTTCGAGTAAGCTACTAACTTGGTGCCAAGAGCAGACACAAGGCTACAGGAGCGTGAGCGTGACGGACCTCACCACATCCTGGAGGAGCGGCCTGGCGCTCTGCGCTCTCCTACACAGATACAGACCTGACCTCATGTGGGTTGCTCTTTATGTTCGCCTTTGTCTTTGAGAAACCTTTCTGTAGCGCGTTGGACTTCCAGATTGAGATGGCTTTGGTTTGACTCTTGTAGTGATTTCGAGTCTCTGGATGAGAGCCAGGCTGAGCTGAACAACCAGCTGGCCCTGGACCTAGCCGAGCGGGAGCTGGGGATCTTCCCCATCATGACGGGCCTGGAGATGAGCGTGTTGGAGGAGAGCGACTCGCTCTGCATGGTCATGTACCTCAGCCAACTTCACGATCTCCTCAAAGACGCAGTGCCACCCGGTGGTGAGGAGAATCAACACTATACTGATGGAACATATTAGTACTGTATATGCGTTCAGTCTTCCTTGAAAGGATAAAAGAAAGACGAATCTGTGAAGCTAACCTCATAAATATTGGCACCCTTCATGCAAAACTCAATTTCGAACATGCCCAAGCTCTGAGCCTCTTCCTGCATGTCTAATAAGATTGTAGGCGTAAATTATTTTGTTTGAACCTCGAGTCTTTTGGCAATTCTTTAAATGGAACATTTGAGTCATCTTTACCTAATATTTATACTGTTTACATATGCAAAATCATGGATCATGTCTATAAACTGTTTCCAGAGAGTCTGAGCGCTGAGGAGAGAGCAGCTTTGGTGTCGAACACCAAGTCTCCACTGTCTTTACTCAACAGGCTTGGACAGAGTCTGTCCCGCAAACGTAACCCCAAGGTACTGTAGATTATACAGTACAGTACACATACACATACAGTAAATAGGCACACGGACCAACTAGTGAGCAAAAACCCATTTAACCCAAATGTGTGTATCAATCAGGAGAAGAAAGAGCAGGCTGCTGAAGGAGCTGGAAAGAGAAGAAGGACAAGTCAAGCTGGACAGTCAGAAGACGTGCGCTCTTTCATTATTGCACCGTTTCTGCATTAATAATAGCATGTTGTTGTTTTGTTGGTGAATTTAAACATGTCATTGCAACAGGAGGAGGTTTCAACAGATCAGCATGAAGACCACGTGCCAGAAGCGAGCAACGGATTGGAATCGAGCACGGCGACGTTTGCTAGCGGCAACCAAAGCCGGGTCAAATCAATGGCGTCCCGGCTGTTGGCCAAATTTGAAGAAAATGCCTCTCCACCTTCAGCCACTGCCATACGGAGACAGGTGTGTATGTGTGTGTGTGTGTGTGTGTGTGTGTGTGTGTGTGTGTGTCTATAGCTATGCTATTCTTTCTTTTTGGATAAGCAGATCTAGCTATAGACCTCCATGGGAATTAGGTTAAAATATGGACAAATAAGGGGATCGGAGACTTATCAACTGATTTTGACAGATCTGCTTTCTCATGAAAATAACAACGAGAGGTATTAGATATAAATGTGGAAGGAAATATTGATTGGAGGGTGTAGAGATTGTCTGTAGTGCAAAGAAAACTGAAGGTACAGGGGGAAAAAAACCAGGATGATACTATGCACTGCCAGGAATCATGTTACAGTATATTAATCTTTATCAAAAGCTGATGAACTGCATTCAGGGATCAAGAAAAATGAAACATGCCTGAAAAAAACGGCACCTCATGAGGAATGTATAGAGAATAGATGCTGAACATGGGGGACTTAAAATAAATGCATTAATAATTCATAATCCATCGATCCTTCATCTTCAGTAAGTGTTTTATCCTGGTCAGTGTAAGCATGGACCCAGTGGACGTCCTGACAAGACTACAGCCTATTGCCAGCCAACAAAACACAACACACACACACACACACACACACACACACACACACACACACACACACACACACACACACACACACACACACACACACACACACACACATTAATGTTACACTTAACTCTGTAGCTCATATCGTTGTATTCTTGTCTATTTGGTTTGTTGATGTCAGAGTGGCTCCATGCCCAATCTGGAGCAATCTGCTGCTTCTCTACCTAAACCTCCAGTTGAGCCTGTGGGTCCAGCTTCTGTTCCTGCATGGAGACAGGTACACGCCGAAGACCAGGGTCCACAATTCTGAGTCTGGTAGAGTGTATTAGTGGACTCAGCTTCTCCATCACCAGAATTGTGGACCATAGCTAGTGAAAGTCAGTGCTGTGGTTATAAGCTTCTTAGAAATGGCAAATCTTCTTATAAATTATTACTATATGGCAGACATGTTGCCTGAAAATCAAGCCTAGACTTGAGTAAAAGGAGAGATCCTGCAGATAAAGTCCTCCATTTATAATTGTACTTGAGCAAAAATACAAAAGTACTCACCTTCAAATTTACGTAGGTATCAAAAGCATTAGCTCACAATAGCCTTTAAGTCATAAGTCTCTCTCTCTATATATATATATATTTCTGTGCATGGCTTTAAATGCGAAGAACATGTGTGCTTCCCAACTGTGAGCATGCTGTTTTGTTTCTATCTACTACCATCTCATTTCTGATTTGAATACGGATGGTAGTACTGGAGATAGATAATACATGGTTAGGAAATATAGTTATGCTTGATAGTGAGCATGTGGTGTAATGAAGTACACGGTATATTTATATGTTGTAGGATGTAGTGGAGTACAAGTAAAACGTGTCCATTAATAAAAAATACTCAAGTAAAGTACAGATACGTAAAATGTGCACTTAACTACAGTTATGAGGTAAACTCTGCACCACTGCCTATACACGAATAGGCACTCTGACGGCCATGATTATCATTATGACAAGAAGTATGGTTGCAAATTTCACACATTTTTCTAAATCTTCAGTTGAACACATTAACATGTCCTTGTTCAATCCTATGCATCACCTGAACTGCAAGTGCGCCCTCTTGTGGTGCATGAATTAATATAAATGCATAAGCTACAGAGAAATACGATGCAAAACATTGTCAGTTAATGCATTTTTAATCTGTTAGATCACTGATAAGAAGGAGAGCCTAGCATGGCTACATTAACATGTTTTTTTTTTGTTTGTTTTTTTTCTTGAATGGTTTGCCAACCCCAGTATACTGGTTCAGGCCACACCCCTGCTATAGGGTCTTCCGATAATTATGTTTTCCTTTTTCAATTGTGTATGTCAACGTGCTCTATGTAGAAAAAACGCACACAGCAGCAGGAGTTGATGAGCTTCCGTTATAAGGAGATGATCAGAGTGCACACTGGAAAGAGTGAGCAGGTAATGCTGTAGTGTCATAGTCTAATGGCCCTTCACATCCTATTCCTATCTGATACAAAAGACTTGTAGCGAAGTCCAGTAGGTGTTCAACTGACAGTACTGTAGATTGTATTTGTGTGGTCTTGTACCTTGGTTTATAATGAAGCTGGACATGACTGAACAGTGTGCTGTGATCTCTGACTGTTATTCCAGACCTGTTTTTTTCCCCCAGCCAGTGCAAACAAGCAGTGCAAATGGTTGTGTGGATTATTGTGTGTGTGCGTGTGTGTGGGCTTGTAGTGTTTTATACTGTAGGAATTGTTCTAAATATCACAGACCGTGATTCCTGGGTTAAACCGAAATCTTTCACAAACCAAATGATTTGGTTCGTCCAACACTTCTGTAACGTACTGTTTGTGTGAGTGCCATAGACTGTTATCTCTTTTATCCTGTATGGAGAAAACAGCAAAATAATTCTCATTGTACGGTGAATTCTGAATGTTTAACATGCGTGATATTCCACGAGTGGTGATAACAGAGCACAACTGCACTGTGACGTTTAACTATTTACCACTCCGCAGTACTGGAAGGAGGAGAGCGGCTACCTGCCAAAACCAGTCACAAACAAACAAACAAATAAATAAATAAATAAAAACTCTGATAATGTTAATGTCATCTTAACCAACACTTTGTAATTGCCTGTCTCTCTATGTTGTTCCGTTCACAACAAAGACTCGTTTCCATTCTACATCCTTCTTTACGTATTTGAATGAATAGAGATTCATTTATTCTGAGAATTAATTAACATTGTTTTATTTTCATCTCAATTTTCCCTCTGTGTGTGTCACCGGTAGAAGTACATTAAGATGTACACAGGGGGAGTGAGCTCATTGGCTGAGCAGATAGCCAATCAGCTGCAGAGTCACCAACATGAACCCAAACCACTTCTTGACAAAAAGGAGCTGGTAAGCTCTTCCCTGTAGAGCTGGCTTCATAATTGAACTAATCCTCATCTATGTGTCTAGTCCATCTGTCAGAACCAGTAACCAACAGCTTTTCAGATTGTGCTCCAGACTGTTGGTGTGTGTGTGTGTGGTTTGTAACCAATTTTTCTATTGTAGTTCTATTGTGTAGCACAATGTTGCACCAGTGTGCATTTTTTTATTTTACACTTTGTTTACAGTCAAGTGCAAAAGTCGCACACCCTTCATTCAAACAATCTGTTATGAATGTAAATATCGCTTCTTTATCATAAAATGCCTGAGCAATGCTCTCATAAATGCAGTGGCAGTCTCAAAAAAAAAAAAAAAAGGTATCGATTAGGCAAAAAAACTTCATTGGTTAATTTAAATGTATAGTAAGTTTCTTTCATGTGTTTTTCATTTTTATTTGTGCTACATGTAAACTTACTGTAGACATCTAATTAAGCATATTAATATAAACTAACACAATAATTTCAACATTGAAATTCTGTTTTGTATACAGTAAAATAGATGTGTAGTTTATTCATTTTTTTAAAGCTGGAAGCCAAACCCAGGGTGTTGCAAACTTTTGCACTAAAACTGAATAAATTCAGTTTTAAAAAAAAATAAAGACAAGAAATTAATTATAACCTCTAGTCCTTCATCTTTAAATTAGAATATATTATATCTACAGTGGATACACTACCTTTGAACCTTACTGTATCTTTCATCTTTAACACAAAAAATCTTTAACACAGGGAAATATTCAGTTAACACGTACCCATTTCAACCAGTGATCTTCACTCTGAGGCACATTAAAAGTTGTCGAAACCCTGAAGTGACTGCTGTTTACTCCCTGACGTGCAGGCTTCTCAGAGGAGAGAGTTCCCAGCGAATGTTGGTGGTAGCGATGTGTGTTACTTCTGCTCCCGGCGCGTCTACGTGATGGAGAGACTGAGTGCCGAGGGCAAGTTCTTCCACAGGAGCTGCTTCCAGTGTTCCCACTGCAGCTCCACGCTACGCCTGTCCAACTACGCCTACGATGATCACCAAGGTGTGTATGTGATCCAGCAAGAACAAAGGTGGACCCTTCAAATATTTGGGAACGTGAAGTCCAGTGTTAATTTGTGGTTGGCAGTATAAGAGTTCAAATCACTGAACAAATGACAATAGTATGATTTTTTCTTTTATAGAACGATAAAGAAAATACAGCTGGGCTGATTTATTCATTGGTTCAGAAGCAGCTCAGATGACTTTTTGTGCCTGATTAAGGAACAGCATATAGTAATTTTGGGGTAACTACCAATCATCTAGGCTTGCGGAAGTGTGAACTGGCCTTGCTAACAGTTATTGGATTTACCCAAAGTAACGACGCACTGAACCTATGTAGTTGGATCCAACATTCTTTACACAGACCTTTATGTTAAAATCGTATTCTTTAATCTGGTCTTGAAAAGGTCTTACATTTTTGCTGCTTTCCAGCCCTCAACACACCTGTATGTACCCAGTAACTATCAAGAGCATTAATGTGAAGCCTGTATGTATATTAAGCCATGCATGTGTGAAAGTAGCCCAGTACAGTCCGGTACTGTGTACCACTAAAAGATTCAGTGGTGGGCCACAGTACTACAAAGAGGTGAGAGCAACTGTCTGCTAAAGCTCACCTTCAAAACCAGACACGGTTGCACTTTAAACAAAAAAACACCTCTGCTAATGTGATGTCATCTTAAACAACACTTTGTTTCCATAGTAACTAAAGTTGAACCTTGGATTGCGAGCTCACTTCGTTCTGGGAGCGTGCTCGTATATCAAAACACTTGTGAAATCAAATTTCCCCATAAGGAATAATAAAAAATAAAAAATAATTAATACAAAATATAAAGTGAAAATAAATCAAATTAACCTGCACTTTACGTTTGAAAAAAATAAATCCAGACAGATAAGTGTTTCCGTTAGTGTTTGTGCGTGCACGTCCTGTGTTTGTATGAGCGCACACGCTGTGTATGTGTGTGTTTGTGCGAGTAATCGCTGTGTGTTTGTGAGTGAAGCTAATGTAAGAGGAGAGGAGGAATGACAACTTCCCCTTTCGCTTTTCTCGTCTTATACAGTTCACACATGCACACATACAAGCGCACAAACACGTTATGTGTGCGTGTGTGTGAGGCTAAAGTAAGAGGAGAGGAGGACACACACACACTCACAGAAACACTGCCTCATCATGAAAATGAACAAGAACCCTGTCTATTGACTCTCGACTGCACGCACACACTAACAGGCTCACTGCTGTAAAGTAAAAATAAAACGAATTAAACTGCACTTCACCTTTGAAAAGTCTCGCGACAGAGCAGTGTTTCCGTTAGCGTGTGTGTGAATGTGTGAAGGAGAGAGGAGGAGGGAAGGGACACGCTGTCCAAGGACACACGCACACATAACAGAATCAGTGCAGGCTGACGCACAGAGAGAAAATGGATCTTTAACGTCTCTAATGAGACTTGCTTTTGCTTAAAACACACGCACACACCTGTGTTATAATAAACAGTACATGCGCGCTGTACACACACACAAAGACAAAATAAAAGTTGCTTTATGCACACACACATGGTCACAGTGCTATAGTAAACGGTACACGCGTGCACAAATGTTTATATCAGTGAGAGATGCGCACTAAGACCCAGCAGGAGCGACGATTACCCACAAATCCGCAGTGCGCAAGAGTGAAAAAACATTGTCTCATTTGTGATCACGTGACACTTGGTGTCAAAACAAGAAGCGCATGCATGATACATGATACACGGTACTCGTAAACCAAGACTTGCTCATTTTCCAAAGCAAAATTGATTAACCGCTCGCAAACCGGGTTTCTCACAGTCCGAGGTTCCACTGTACTTCTAAGTTGTTCCGAAATGCCTCTGAACTGTCTGTGTTGTGGTTCAATATTTTATTACTACTAGTGAACATGTGAGCTTCTGGCAGGTTCATGACTCTCACCGCTTTGTTACTGCTACTGTAATTTGAGATACAAAGCTATCTAGCTTCTAACACAAGAGTGATTCCTAAATCCCTCTCTAACTCCTGATCAAGGGCACTACCACTATAAGGGACTGCACAACTTACATAGCACACTAGCCATCCATTTTGTGCAGATTAAGTGGTGACAAAGAGGAACTTATGAGACTTACAGGGCTGTCCAATACCTCCATGTTTTTTTTCTCTTTGCCTGTTTATCCATGGTAACCAACAAGAAGTTAAAATTACATTCATCCTTGGTGCCAAGCCCAAATTTAAGAAATTCTACATGAGGGCTTGGTGTTGACATAACTGTACTTAACAATAGAAATATTTTAGTTATTAAAATAATAATAATAATAATAATAAATAATAATTTTGTATGCATACATGTTCCCCACTTATTTAAAGACAGGGAGTGTATTGTTGAAGAGTTACACACAAAACCACATTAGCAGAAACAGAGCCTTGGTTTGTGTATCCATGAAAATGGAACTCAGAATATCACAGAACTGTCTAATGGATTCTTCTCATTTCATTTCATAATCTCAAATTAATTTCATCTTAATTTCCTATTGTATATTTCATTCTGTTTTTCTAGGGAGGTTTTATTGCAAACAGCACTACGGACACAGGCTGGTTGGAGCGGCTCAGAGGAAGAGACCAGCTCCGATCACAGCTCCTCCTCAGTCTACACAGGTACTGCTGTCACTCATACATCTCTCACTCCAGTCATAATTTAGTATTTCTGAACCTTTAAGTCCTGTAAGCCATAAGGCAGGGCCTCAGTGGATCACACTTGTTTATCCAGTACATCCCACAGACGATCAGTCAGATTGAAATCCGGGGAATTTGAAAGGAAACTCTTTGTCATGGTTCTCAAACCATTCCATGACAACTTTTTTACAGTGCGTCAGGGTGCATTATCCTGCTGAAAGAAGCCACTTCCAACAGTGGTCTGCAACAAGATTTAGGTACAGTAGGTGGTAGTGTAGGTGTCAAAGTAACATCCACTTTGCCCAGACCATCACACTGCCTCCTCTTGCTTGCCTTCTTCCTATAGTTCATCCTGGTGGTATCTTTTCTCCAGGTTATAGGATGTATTGAAAATCATGTAAAAGAAAAAGTGATTCGTCGGAGCATTCATCAGATCATCTTCATGGTCCAGTTCTGATGCTAACGTGCCCATTGTTGGTGCTTTCAAAGATGCACACGGCACCCTGACTGGTCTGCAGTAATGCAACCCCATACACAGCTAACCTTTCTACTAGAGCCAGCATTAACTTTTCAGTAATTTGTGCTACAGTAGGTCTTTTGTGGGAATGAATCAGCTGTTTAGCCACATCATTGTGCCCTAGCCACCCATTACCCTGTTGCTAGTTCACTGGTTGTCACCTTCCCAGGACAACTTTTGATAGGTATTTACCACTGCACCCCACAAGACCTCATCGTCTAGCCATCACACTTTGGCCCTTGAGCAAGTCACTTAGATCCTAACACTTGCCCATTTTTTCTGCTTTTAACACATCAACTTTGAAAACTGACTGTTTAACTGCTGCCTAATTTATCCCACTCCTTGACAGGTGACTTGACAGGTGTTGTGTGATAATCAATGCTAATGATGTCACCTGTTTTAATGTTTAAAGTGATCAATGTATAATACACAATAATGTACTTTATACCCTTACCATACAGAATGCATTTAAAATTTTAGTTTAAAGTTAAAAATGAGAGGCTGATTCAGACCATGTTGTCGTAAACGCTGCCTTCACTTCAGTTTGCATCGTATGACAACATACTCCCTATTTGTGGGAATCTCTGTTTATGGCAATCTCACACACATTATGTACCACTGTACAGGCACCTCCTCCTCCTCCTCCTCCCTCCTCTGGATCAGTAGATCTGGTCCCTCCCCCTGACAGCATTTCCTCCAGCACTCCTCCCGACGCTCTCAGTAGACTGGTTCAGCAGCTGTGTGGAACTCCGGAGCGCATCGCACTGGAAAACTACAGGCCAGGCTTACAGGAGGAGGACAGCTCATTGCAGGAGGTAGCGGAGGAGACACTGGCTCAGCACAACCTTAGTCAGAGCCTGAAGGAGAAAGAGAGTGAGGAGCAGTCCAGGTATCGCTCTCTCTCTCTCAAACACACACACCGTCAAACATACTTGAAACACACTCTTGCTGTCTTAAACGCATTCACTTCCATAAACATGGCCTTGTTATCATTTCCCAGGCATTTGTAATGTTGCAATGTTCTCCCCCCTCTTTTTCCCTTGGCAGTAGTTCAGAGTCAGAGCTGGAGGAAGAAGAGGAGGAGCCTTGGAGGAGGGGGACAGAGCCACAAGACAGGGTAGATGCAGAGACAGAGTTAAATGCGGGGACAGACCAAAGAAAGGAAGAAGAGAAAGGAAAGGATGAGACCGAAGGAGGGGAGCAAGAAGTCGTTTCTGAAGAAGAAGAGGATGAAGGGGAGTCCAGTGATGGTAAGAGGTCTCGCAGCATTTGGTGAACTTTTAAAACTTTCTTTTATGTGAAAAGTGAAACTGTGTAGCTCACATGAACAATGAACACATCTGTATCATGAACATACAGTATATAGTATAAGACATGATACCTTATAAACATTACTTATGATGCTTTACATGTGCAGCATAATCACTACTATAAACTATAATACATTATCATAAGTAAAGGGTAAAACACTTGGCAGGGACTTAACAGTTTGATCCGACCAAGTAATCTAATTGGATGAGAGGCATTCCACGACTGGCGATACAGAGCATACAGAGCTGGGAAGTTTAACTACATGTATCACTCCACGTCTCAGATGTTCCAATAATCATTAATTACACTAACTGTAAGTTGGGTCATGGGTGAAACTAGGTCTGTACGGACCACTATACTGAGGAGAGATTCAACCCTAGAAGTTAGCTGATGTACTAAAGTGGAATAAGTTTAAATATAACGTAAGATTAACATTTACAAAATGTTCAATTAATATCACTCAAATGGGACCGGCACTGCTTGCTATGGTTGGGTAGCAGGGGGTATGGCAACCCATGGCGGGGCTCGAACCCCGATCTTCAGATTCAAAAATGAACAACCTAGAGCCTTAGCCACTTAAACCACCACTCCCACATCTTACATTTGCTCAAGCACACAACTTTGGTTTTATCCAAACCTCCCACCTGGTAACGTTTACTCAGTCATCTTACTGTATATCCGAGTTAAACGTGCCATTATCGCACACAGACGCTGCAATTATGGAAGGTTATTAGGGTCAAACTTGGTCATATGATTAATTTGTATCAAAAACATAGTAAAAGATTAATAACATGAGTTAACGCATTAATATTGACAGTCCTATTTAAAATCTCTGTTAATTACACTAATTGTAGGTCACTGCCAGTCATAAAGGATATGCAAAACTGGCAGTGCAAAATAATCGGTTAAATAAACAAACAAATCATAATCTGTTGACAATAAATGGATTTTTTAAAAACTTTTGTATAATAGAAATATCACACTCGAGGATGTGCTGTTATGCCGAATATAAGCACTGCTGTTTTATCTTAAAATGACTGCATCACAGCCACGCTGATATTCAGTACAACAGCACTCCGTCTAGTGTGATAATGCTTAATAATAATAAGCATAACATTAGTTATTTTTACATAAATATGTTATATTTATTATAATTAAGATTACAAAAAATGTAAATATATTCCTAAGTCATTACGTTTTTGGCCTCCACAGAAAGTGGTACATTTTGATGTTTTATACTGATATGAAGATCCTTCATATTATTTACTTTCTCTTTCATTTCTGTCTCTTTTTAATGCCGTGATATTTTCACATTTGTCCGTGAACTTTACACATTAAAAACTGAATTGTTGTGTTCTTTGCATGGATCTTCTGTGATTATTGTACATGTGGAGGTGTGTTTCTTATACAGTTGTGTTTGTGTGTGTGTCTTGTGTGAATGAATAGAGGGCGAATACTGCCCTTGGGAAAAGGAGTTGCATTTAGGGGTGTGGCTAAAGGAAGAGGAGGCAGGTGGTATTAAAGGTAGCATTGCTGCATGATCATGCTGAACCACCTACTTTTATTTCTTTTTTTCCCCTCACTCAGCAATTGGTGATGCTATGCATGATCAGACATGTACCTACACAGCATCTTGTTGCAAGAGTTGCCTGATAATGCAGCATTGGGCATGCTATTGAGAATATACTTGCATATCTTAAATTGTGATTTTCTTTCTATTTATTTATTTATTCGCTTCATTGGCTTTTCCCTTCTACCAAAAGCACAATCTACAGATAACTATTTAATTTTGGCCAGTTTCCGACTATATGTATCAGCTCATCTCTACTGTTAACATCCTGAAATAATTACTGAACTTAAATGAGTCTTAAAGAAATTGCTATTCAAATAGATTTAGGCTTGATACCATTTGTACATTTTACCCTTAGACGGAAACCTGGGTAGTAGAGCATGCTTGAGTTCACAGCCACACTTCATTCTTTTCTGCTTCCTGGCTTCAGTGTTACATTATGCTGCTTCCTCTATCAAATTATGATTTGTTAAAAGATTTCTGTTCTTTCTCCAAATCTCAGCAAATTCATTTTTCACTTTTTTTCAGACTCTAATGAGGAACACTCTGTAGACCAGGAGGTGAAACCACTTTCAGACAGAAAGACTGACTCAAATGTCTCTGAGCCATTGGACCTCGTTTCCTCGCTAGCCTCAAAAACCCCCTATACACTTGTTGTAGATCCTACACACACTTATACACCCACCTCCAGCCCTCCTGTGACACCACAGGATCCAGTCACCAAGAGATCTGGGGTGATTGAGAAATTCTGGGTGAAGAGTGCAGAAATCAGGAAAACTTTGGGGCATTCAGTGACCTGTGATCTAAATACCCAATCCTCGAGCACTGAAGATACATTTTACACCTCTACACACACTCTACAAACATCTGATTCCAACTTGCCTTTAGACACTCCATATAAGAGTGACTTAATCAACCAAACCTCAGGTACACTGACTCAGAGTGCTGGTACTCACAACATACAGACACCTTCAGTGACTGACCTACAAAGTGCATACGCACATTCCCAAGATGGTATATTATCATGTAGCAGCTCACACCCTCCAGAAGCAAGGATTAAGAATGTGTCTGTGAAGGAAAGGTATGAACCAGAAGAGTTAGTAGACCATTCTTCACTTGTCCATCGACTTGACATTATTTTGCAGGGTCAGGTAGCAGAAGAGGGAAGGGGTTTGACCAATATCTCCTCCTCTAACACCGGTGCAGTCCAAAGAGTTTCCGCCCCAGATCTTAGATTTTGGCCTCTTCCAAGGAGTCCTATAGTAGCAAGGCAGAACCATGACTTGAATCGCTCGGATCCAACTTTAAACAAAGAAATCTTGACCTCCCACACCGTCCCTTTTCGACCAGACCTTGCAGAGCATGATAAACTAAAATCTTCCCTGAATAGGGCCCAGAGTCTACCTCCTACTGAGGTGAAGGTTGTATATGCAGGAGGCGCAGATGACTTGACCATGTCCAGTGCCCCAACCCGAACCTCTATAAGGGATAAAAGTGCACTTGAGGGAAGGAGGGCACTATCAGAAGTCCCTTTGCAACCAGGTAGGGCTGAGCCATGGCAACGGAGGTCAGAGATCGAGCCATTGGAGGAGGAGAAAGTGAAGAAACGGAGCTCGCTGTTCTCACCAAGGAAGAACCGAAAAAGCGCAAACTTGTCAGGGGAAACACAGCAGGAGTTGGGGAAACACAAATCCCTGTGGAGGGCTGTCTTCTCTGGGTATAAGAAAGAGAAGAAGAGGAAAGAGGGTGAAGGTTATTCCAGGACTCTGCCAAGCGCTACCAGCATGGAAAGCAAGAAGAGGATCCCTGGTTTTAGAAGAACCTCAGGTAAAATTTTGCACTTGTTGCATTGTGCATCACAATAATGTGAACATGGTAGTAAAGAGAGTTCAGAGACTAAAAACATACACAGTGAGAATAAAATAAGTGAATTGCAATTATTTCTCTTTATCAGACCTGAGTTCAATGAAGGATCTGAGTTTCTCTGAAGAAACAGACCTGTGCTGCAGTGTTGTGCTAGACAGATCTCCACTTAGAGCTCAGGTCAGGACAAAAAACCCTTTCTTTTGTCTCTCCATTACTTTTTTGTCTCACCTTTGCACTTCCTTTCCTTCCTCTATGGAAATTGCTAGATTAATTTAAAGTTCATTGAAGCACTTGAGATTGAGAAAGGCAGACACAATGCCCAAAACAAGAAATGAACTTGTGTTTGTTGGAACTCCTGAATAATTACATTCCGTCTGGTGGAGTAGGATAGAACTAATGGGAATGTTATTATACTGGGTTCTGAACTGCCTTGTGGCCGTATTTCCAGCTGAGTCAGGAGGTGTCCGACTTTATTAGGTCGGATATTCTGAAAGAGACAATCAAGGAGGAGGAAGATAGAGTGGAGGAGCAAGACAAGGTATAAAATACAACTGTGTCAGCACATTGTTGACATTGTTGGTGAGATTAGTTTTTTTTTAGAAGAATGTGCTAGATTGTTTTGTGTAACGAGTACTGTTGTGTCTGTATAGAACTGTACGCCAGAGTTTTTTTCCCCAAGTACCTATCTCTTTTTTTAGCTTTAAGAAGCTAAAAACTGTCTAAAGTGAATGCTTTTTGCATGTAGAAGGGTAGTTACATCCCCTCATTGTGTTTAGTAGATAGTTGTAATTATGATTCTAGCGTTAAGAGCTGTACCTTTGGGAGTTTTGAGCAGGGTGGTTTGTTTCTAATATAAGTAATTAAGTTCCCACATTTTTCTCTCCCAAGTCTGTTTACGTGCCTCATGCATTGGCATTCAAGAGAGCGTACGTCGTTAAGGTAGAGCCAACATTGCCTTTTACACAGCCTGCCTACATTTTAATTTCTGTTGTTTCAGCAAGTAACATTTAGCCTGCCTTTTTTTATTCTGTTACCCAATAGACACATTGCAAGAAGTCACAAAGGCCTGAAAAGGTGGTGACCCCAAAATCATCATGTTCCACCGAGGTGGTAGGGGTGTGGGTGGTGTTCCCTGACCCTTCTAGTATAAGCTTACCTTCCACACTCTTTCAGAAAGCAGGAACCGAGGAGGAGCTTGACGCCAAGCTGACCCGCAAAATACAAAGAGCAGCACGCAGACAGGCTAAGCAGGAGGAGCTGAAAAGGCTTCATCGTGCCCAGGTTTGTGTGTGTTAGAGATTTTTGGTAGTCTGTATATATAAATATACTATAGTCTGAATATTAATAAGAGGGCAAACTGCCAAAAAACTAGCAACATTCTGCTAACTCTGTTGAGATGGATAGCTTTTTTATTTGGAAAAGAGCATGTGAGCATATTTTGGCTATGTTCAGATGTAGTACTCAAATTACTAAATGTTTCTGGAATTTTTCAATTTGAGCAGGAAAAGAATTTTGCAATCAGCATCAGTCAACATTTATATGTATTTGTAAATCTGGTTAAAGCAGTATGTCTAGATGTCTTGATTCATTATTTTGTCAGGTCATGGACTGATGCAACATGGGAATGCAGCAGCATAAAGGTAGATCAGTGAAACAGAGTACCTGGATCTTAACCAAAAAAAAAATCCTCTGGATGCTGCTCAAGTCAGACCGGGACTTCTGATGAAATATATCGTGAATGAAACCGTATAACTTAATGACAGTTACAGAAGACCTGAAGCACAGTGATAAGACCCTTCGCCGCAGTACAACATTTGAATGGTGCAAACTATTTTAAAAGTTCCTTGTGAACATTCAGAGAGTGGAAAGCCTGATCCTTAAAAATCGACTGTTAACTTGGTGCCAATTTGGGGAAATGATGCATCAGTCCCTGGGAACTGTAAAGAAAATAATTTAAAAAGTACTACTTGCACAGTACAAGAACTTGGCTGGGAGCTATTGCCACATCCCTGTTACAGTCCTGACCTGGCTCCATGCCATTTCTACAGTACATGTTTGGGCGGGGCCTTAGAGGAGTTCCTGGAAGGCCAGCGTTGCAGACGTGAAGCAGGCAGAGTGTATCTAAGCACTAGTTAAATCCTGGGATAAGTGCATTAGTGTAGCAGGTGATTATAGAAAAATAAAGGGAGTTTTTATTGTCATAGCTGTTATTCTGCACAACCAAAAGTCCCAGTTTGGAGAGACCCATCACTCGTGTAAAGTTTAATGTTGCATGTTAAACTCATTCACTGTAGGCACTTTGTCTTGAAATCTAATTTAGGAAGGATATTTGTTCTGGCAGTGTAGCCTGCTGACTACAACTGCCATTTAACATGTGCACCAGCCTTGCTAGAGTCTGCTATGTAGCCAAGAACCACCTACGTTAACAGAAGGATGTAATTTGACTGATATGGCAGATGTACAACCACACACACACACATTTTGCCTCCACATGTTGGGACACAAATTAGATTATTGGTTACTCCTCACTGTTATTTTCATTGTGTTGAAAAGAAAATACTGTGAAGACAAAATTATGTCATCCAGTGACACAATTAAGTTATTACATCTCAAAATTCTTCATGGAAATGTGAAGAGCCAGTCACATTGCAGCCTTTATTAGGCTACAATTACAAATCGATAACTGTTTCACACTTTATATTACAGTTTAGCGTTTAAGCGTATTAAAAGTTTGTGTATTTTCATAGATAATCCAGCGGCAGTTGGAGCAGGTGGAAATGAAGCAGAGGCAGTTGGAGGAGAAGGGCATTGCGGTAGAGAAGGCTCTCAGAGGAGAAGCAGGTACGGAAAGTCTTTTGTCTTTCTTTGTCTCTTCATAATAATATGAGTTACATGATCATCTTTCTTCATCTAACTTCTGAAAAAAGACATTTGCATTGCTATTTATTATGACATGACATTTCAGGAAAGCGTTTGAATAAACCTAAATGGTTGATTGCTCATTAGTGTGTCATTTTTATAGACTACTGGGGGGACTCTAGTGCCTCAGAGCTCCTGGACATACATCTGGGTGGTATGTAGTTGAAGCTAATCAGAATCAGGCTAACAATGCTAACTAACAAGCCAAACGATTTCCTTCTTACAGAGAAATGTTTCGTGCTGGAGTATCTGTAGAAGCTAATCTTTCAAACTAAATAAATAAGTAAATGAATTAATACAGTTAGAACCTTGCTCTTTTCTCTTATTTGTTCTCTTTCAGAGTTTGAATTTCTTAACAGCTTCTTAGCTTTTTCGCTAACCTGAAATTCTTCTGCTAGCTTTCAGTCACAAAGGTGTTTGTGCTAGCTTCTGCTAACACTCACAAAGAAGAGTGGTGTGTGTGTGTGTGTGTGTGTGTGTGAAGACATGTGATAGCTTTGATCATCATGTCATTCTTAGACTGTTAATCATACTTTCAAATTAGCAAGCAACAAGTCAGACTTGTCACTCGTAGCATGTAGTAAAAAGTAACTTTGTATCTACTGTAGTGGACAAGGCTTGCTGAAAAGCATTAGCAGCCAAAATGAACATGCAAAATGAAGAGCTACATAAAACACTGATTAGTATGATAATTGGGTGTTTGCTGTATGATACATGCTAGGCTTTGTACAAGCTTTGTTTAGCTCTCTTTAAATCTACAGTTATGTGGATTTCCATATGAGCCACAAGACTGGGCCAAAGAATCATTTGAGCCACTTATTTGGATTCATTGCTTTACTGCATCATACTGTATCTAATTTGAGAAATTGAGAAATGCACAAAATTATTGCACATGTACGACTGGTGTAATGTTTTTGTTGTTGCTGTCTTTTTAAGGCAAACATATGAGGGCGGTACAAAAATGTTCTGCACTATTATATTAAAACTTATGTTAGCCTCACTGTTTTATCACCGTTCAAGGCTACAGTCTCCCCAGTCACTGCTGTACAGGTGCAGGTGTGCAGCATGCAGTGATTGTTTTCCTTTCCTGAGATTTGTAGCGGTACTCTAAGGAAGCTGAAAGTTTCTTAAAGACAATCCTTACTGGTGACGAGACATGGATCCATTACTACAAGCCTGAGGGTAAACGGCAGAGTATGGAACGGAAACATCCTCAATCGATGACCAAGAAAAAGTTCAAACGTTGACCATTGGCTGGAAAATTGATGCTTGAATTTATGCATTCATACCTCGCAGATCAGCCTAAAACATTTTTTAATAAATTTTTTTATGAGGGAATATGAGAACTTGTCAATAGATGGACAAAGTATATTGAAAAGGAGGAGATAATGTCGAAAAATTATGTATTTGTCTTTTCTAAAAGTTAAAATCTTTTTCAGCAGTTCAGTCAATGCTGCGTCAGCCCCTCTTCACCTCATCTCATCTCATCTCCTAATCATCATTTCACCCAATCTTATTCTCCTCCTTATTTCCTATGTACTCCTTCTGATGTCCCTGAAACTTCCCTCCTGTTTCTTTTCTGTCTTTCTCTTTTTCTGTCTTGCTTTGGTGCTAGTTGAGCCCTTTCTCAGTTCCCCCAGTAGGAGACCCATCTCCCTCTGTCCTTGTTGTTCCCAAGAAGGTAACTAAACCTCCCTCCTTTTAACTTCTGTACGTATAAACCTTTTTATCACAGATACATTCTGTATATCCATTAATATTCATTTTTAAAGATGCTGGAGATACTGTAGGATCAGGAGGTATATGATGCATCTCTTGCTGTAAAAATCAAACTGTTAGCGAAAGAATACCCTCCTGCAGTATGACATAGCTGATGGTTTAAGCATTGAGTGAACAATCGATAAGGGAGCGGTACTGTAACTGCACTATATAGTGTCACTATGTAGTGACCTACTACTTACAAAATACAGTTGGTTGAGCTTTAGTACGCAGTATATTATTACTATTGAGCATTGCTTTTGCGATTAAATAATCACATGGTCCATATCACATTTTCGATTTTTAAGACAATTAATTGTGTATAACTATGAACAAACAAATAAACAAACAAAACCAATTTCACTGTGCTGTACATGTACATGTAACAGATAAATGCATCATCTCCTAAGCAACATAAACATTACATACTCGTTCTTTTTTTTCTTATTTTTATTTATTTAACTTTTTTTTTCTCCTGATAATCTGCACAGCCTGGAGTTTGTCGCAACTGCATTTCACTACTGTTGTACTTGTATAGCCATGTGCATAACAAATACAATTCTTGAATCTCCAGTGAATCTTGAACATTAGACATCAGACAACTTCCTACAGTATGTCACGTGTGAGTACAGAATGCACAAGGCTCTAACAGAGATTTTAACTGAGCAAACTAGCTGGCTAATATTAGCTAGCGGGATAAAAGAGTTGTAGAGGAACGGGTGTGGGTTTTATATCTGCTCCTTCCTGTTTGAGTTTTATCATGCCATGATCTATGTTATTTGCTCATGTGAACTAGCTAACTAAGTAATGTCAGGCTATGAGGAAATACGATGATGATGGTGGTGGTGGTAGTGTAAATCTGAGCAGTATGGCATATTACAGGATAGTTTTTTTTTTTTTCAGTACAGCAGCAGCTTTAATGAGGCATTTGAACCACTGTGGAATTCTATTCCTGCTAAAGACTTCTTTTCTTCCTCTTCCCTCTATTTCTTGCTTAACTGTTGTGATTAGCTAGAGCCAAAGGCACGGAGCATGACCACTCTGTTTACGTCTGTACGGTCTTTTTCCTTTACGTAGTCCACGAGCCCCCACTCCGCCAGCTAAGTGCGTCTCATTCACTTCCTTCTTCATATCATTCTCTCTCTTTTCCTTTACCTTTCTTTAGTTTTTATTTTCTTCCCATATTGCATGTGCATGGTGCAGATGAATAATGCAGGTTTATAAATCAGTGCAATGATATCTGACTTATATACTTCCTGTAATATACACAGGAAGTTCTCTGTGTGCGTGTGTGTGTGTGTGTGTGCATGTGTGAGAGTGTGTACATGCGTCTCTGCATTAACTCCCACTAACAAGCCGCTATTTTGGTGACACAAATCTTTCCTAGATATTGATATCAATCTAGGAAATATTTTTATCACCTTTTCTTCATCCGTCCTTTAGCATGTTCCTCTCATGTTCTCCTCTGTTCATTATTGACGCCTCCCTTTTCCGCTGTCCTTTTCCACTAGGAATGGGGAAGAAGGAGGACCCCAGCCTAATGCACCAGTGGTTTAAATTGGTCCAGGAGAAGAACGCACTGGTGCGCTACGAATCTGAGCTCATGATATTGTGAGTGTCCTTTATTACACTGTTGAGGATAAGTGCTGTAGACACTTTTATTTTTTCACACAAAATATGTATAATGAATGGTTTCCACAGAGAGGTTTGCATTGCTCTAGTTGTGCTTTATTGCACGTGAAATGAGGTTGTGACCTCTGGTGTGGTGAATGTGTGTGTGTGTGTGTGTGTGTGTGTGCCTATAGTGCTCGGGAACTGGAGCTGGAGGACAGGCAGAGTCATCTACAGCAGAAGCTAAGGGAACGCATGGCAGTGGATGGTCAGTGCACAAACAAAGACACAAAGACTGTTAGATAAGGGACGGGAACATTTTCAGTCATCAGAGCCAAATAGAACACAAACATTTCTGTTAGAAGTTAAATAACATTTAAAAGGCATCTAGGGAGCAGGTAGATAAAACACCTCTCTAAACTATCCATTACAGTGGCACCTCTGCATACAAATTTGATCTGTTCCGGAGGCGAGTTCTTTAGAAAAAATCTTATGAAAATCGAAATGATGTAAAATAGACATTAAATCTTACTTAACCTTAAATTATGATTCCTCTTGGTACCGGCTTCTTTAAAAAGAAAACTTGCACAAAATGCAAAAACAACACTAAAGTCAAACAATCCAGGTTCGCATTAGTCACTCTGCTTATACTGTATGTAATTTTATACATTCTCATTAATTTTTCAAATGATCAGCTTAATAAATGATATCAAATGCACACCTATTTGCAAAATTAAACTACATAGGTTCCTCTATCTCTCTCTCTCTCTCTCTCTCTCTATCTCTCCCTCCCTCTCTCTCTCTCTATCAGACCATCTGAAGGACGAGGAGGAGCTGGCAGAGGAGAGGCGAATCCTGGGTGAGATGCTGGAGGTCGTAGAACAGAGGGACTCCCTAGTGGCCCTTCTGGAGGAGCAGAGACTGAAGGAGAAAGAGGAGGACAGTGACTTGGAGGCAGCCATGCTGTCTAAAGGCTTCAGCCTGCACTGGACTTAAAACTCCTCCTTCTTTGTGTAATATAAAGAAAGAGGAGGTGGACACTATACACTGTAATTAAGGAAAATTATTCACGATTTTCCGTTAAACTCCATCTGGACCTACACGCAAAAACTTCTTTCTATTGGACCATATCTGCTTTGACCCACAAGTGTGAATTAATTACAAATATTCTGTTTTATCAGGCACTTGGGCAATGTGTAAATATTTGCAAAGAGAGACAAGTCTGACGAAATTTGTCTCTCAATAATAATCTGAAGGGCAAATAAAATATCTGTGAAATGAAAGCTGCTTTTGGCTAAACAGTATTATGCTAACTGCACTATGATAATATGCATCTGTAAACCTTAAATGCTGCATTAGCTTCTTTTATTATATTTTTATTCATTATATTTAATACGAAAGAAAAATGTCGAGATTTTCAAGAGTATTGCCTGAATATATTTTTGTTGATTGTCTTTTCAGACAAGGGTTAAGAAATTAGTTTAGCGTTTTAAGATCCTGTGTGTGATTGTTTGAAGATGTGTTAATTGATGGAGGAACAAACAACCATGTGTGTAATTTATTTATGACCGTATTTTATTGCTTGTTTTTGCTAGCTTTTATGTCAAACTACCACCGAATAGGAAACATCTCTAAAGCAGCTGCTGTCTGTAAGAATGCTTTTTTAATTTTGCTGAATTAAATTGATCACAATAATTTATACACTCTTAAAACACGACACTTGTCAGATGACTTTTCCTGGTTATTTTACTATGTCTAACATTTACAGAGCAGCTCTTATGAATGTCAAGATTTTTAAAGGTCCCATATTATACAATTTCTCGAACAAGTTAACATGGGTCTCAGAGCTCCCCCCAAAGCGTATGTTAATTTTCCAGCTTTAATACCCCTCAGATAATGCACTTTTTTTTATACCTCAAACTCCTTCTATTTTCCACCTCATCCAAATGTGCCAATTCAGTGTCTCTGTATATGAGCCACTGATGAGCCACGCCCCTCCAGGGAACATCAGAGTTGAGCAACAAGCCGGGAAGGGGATCCTCATATATGAGGTCACAATAGTGTGAGTGCCTAACTGGGTTATAGAGAGAGAGAGAGAGATGCGTAGTTAGACAAAACTACAGCACTGTACTTTTTAATTAAATGATTTCACTACTAATGTTTATGTAGATTTTTATTTTTACTCTTAAGTATTACCTTTTTAGTTTTTACACACTGGAGGTTTATCTAAACATCTACCAATGACTAAAAAGTGAATTTTGCATAATAAAAGTCCTTTAAAATATATATTATGAATCATATAGTGTTTTATACATTTTACCTTCAATCAAAAATGATATTACATTGTTAGAGGATTTTATTTGGGACGAGTCAGCCCTGAATACTACACCTTGAGGTCAGATTATTCAGGGACTGAGCTTATTTCATTTGCGTCCAAATTTCAGGTAGAAACTTTTTTATTTGCTTGTTTAATGCCCTACTGAATACCACTTACAGTACTGTGCAAAAGTCTACTGTTGTAGAACAAAGATGTCTTTAAAAACGGATGTGCTGTTATAATGGATGTGCTGATTTTCTTTGCTTAAAATACAGTCTCAGGTACAATGTGTGCAGCAGTTTTATAAGGAAATGAGATGTTTAGTTTTACTGAATATCCTTATGAGGAACTTTTTTATGCAGCAAAACCCAGAAGCTTTCTTTCTTTTTTTTGAAAAGTGGTCAGTTACATAATATGTTGCTTTCTTTTCCAGCCTACAGATATTTTCCTGCTGGAGTGGAGTACTAATGTTTGGAAATCGGAATTGTTTTTTGTACTGACTTATAAAGTCACATAATAAACATGTCTAACAAAGTAGAAAAAAAGTCCCTTAGACTTTTACACAGTACTGTATAATAAACCCCTCCAAAAAGTACTATATAACACACACTTTGTAATCATGAATATTTCCAGTACTTATGCAGATGACCACTACGCAGGCTAAATTTCCACAGGTGTTAACAATGCTGTCTTTGTATTGCACATTTCATTTTAAAAGAATAAAGGAATTGGCCATAAATGCAAAATGACCAGCCAGATTGAGAATATCATCCAATCCATCTGTACAAATGAGAAATCAAAAGTATTCACTTATTAAATTATTCCTTTATGTTCCATTACGACGATCCATTATGATTAAACTTTATAGTGGTTTTAATGCATTCATCTTTTTTTCAACAGCTCATTCACAGGGACTTAACGCTGCTCATAATTATATATTTAATATTAAACAGATCAGTATTTGGCTTATTACATTTTTTGACCCTCTATGACTTTTGTGTAAACATTAAATAAGACACAGAAGAAGCTTTTCAGGACTATCAAGGTATGAAATAAATATGTTACAGACATTTGTATTTTGAAATGTGCAAGAGTTCTGACATTTGCATGAAACTAGAAGTATTGCTGAATTAATTTACGCAAATCTATGCAAAGTGCGTTAAAAAAAACATGTGATCATCTTTCAAACTGCTATGTGAGTTGAATAAATATTATAATAAGTGTTCGGTACCACTTCACCTCTTCTTTGCAAAATCTGTCACTGTTTGCTTGTACTGTACCTCTTTCTTTGCCACTCTGTGTCAGCCAGGTTTCATCCTCAAATATTAAAATGATCTCTAGTCATGTGACTAAGTACCATTCTCCAATATCAAGAAATGTTTGTTGGAAAATCTACGTATATGTTTTTTTATTTTACTGCATTTTCAAATACCACAGTTCAAATTATGTGGTCCAATGTGTATCCCCAAGTCTCCTGTGATAGGCTCCAGGCCCCCCACATACAGATATACAGACAGAATTTTTTTCTGGTTTCAGGTGCTCCAATGTATGAAACGTAAAGATATCTTTGAAAGAGCGAATTCTGACCAATGTACAGACAAAACCTTTCATTTATTTATATAGGTATGAGCAGAGTTTGATTTATGGCACCCCCCCTGTAGAAAAAATGACCACCCCCCCTTACCATCCTCTTTAGATTAATAATGCTATGTATTATGTAATATTTGTCACAAAATGAAATGAAATATTAATACTACCTATCTATGATCATCTACGATAAATAACGGTGACTAGCCAATTAGAATTCAATAATAGATTATTTTTCAAGTTTGCGTTTGCATTTTTTCGCTCTGTTCGCCTTTTGGCCGAGAGAACATTTCAAGCACTGATACTGACATATTTAAAAAAGAAGAGAACTGAAGGTATGGTACATTCGCACAAATCCTCTCCGTGGTGACATGATGAAAACGAAGGAGTCAGTTTAACATGGGAGTTTTTGAAATGACTGACAGCTTTAAAGATGAGTTCATTACCCAATTTGTGTAATTTCATTCTCAATTTATAGAAGAGGTTTTATTTTTTCATTAGACTCATTAGGCTTCACCTACATGCTTTGGGACAAAAGGGAAATGGATTTTTAAATGCAAGAATAGTAATTTGATTGTTTGTGTGTGTGTGTGTGTGTGTGTGTGTGATACAAAACTACAGTACTATTAAATGAAATTATTTAATTGCTAATATTTATGTTGATTTTTATTCTACTCTTATAATCCTCCCCAGTTGAAAGCCATGGAAAGATCAAATGATTGTCTTGACAACCAAATGCATGTTTAAGGCCATGTGTTTTGTTTTGATGGCTCCAAATTGACTTAATTAAGCATACATTTTGTTAATAAAACTGTTCTTAAAATACATATTTCACAATAATTCTGTAATAAATAAGTAAATAAATATTTTTTATTCTTTTTTTTTTTACTTCGACCACTATATATGAGATTCTTGCGTGGGCTTTTATCCTGTTCCTCTGCACGTCCCCGATCCTCATGACTGTGTAACGCTTGCGAGTCCGGGAAGTAGTAACGGATAGCTCGCCCGACTCAGCTTAACAGGAGAAAAATTAGTAAACGCTCACGCAGGTGGTGTTTGACAGGTGTCTGCGCTTTATTTCCTCTGTTCACAGCGTCACTGGTTTATAACAAAATAAAGAGATAACAAAAATAACACATTGAGCATCAAAACAAAGAAAAGCAATGCAGGACGTATCCAACG
>QMIH01000390.1:394720-458747 GCA_003987875.1 Clarias batrachus | reverse complement strand
GCCACGTCCAGGGAGGTTGGCTACAGTCCCATGGGTCTTAAATTTCTGAATAATATGTGCAACTGTAGTCACAGGAACATCTCGCTGCTTGGAAATGGTCTTATAGCCTTTAACTTTAACATGCTTGTTTATAATTTTCTTTCGAATCTCCTGAGACAACTCCTTCCTTCGCTTCCTCTGGTCCATGTTGAGTGTGGTACATACCATGTCACCAAACATACAGTGACTACCTGGAGCCCTATATATAGGCCCACTTACTGATTACAAGATTGTAGACACCTTTGATGCTAATTAATGGACACACCTTGAATTAACATGTCCCTTTGGTCACATCATTTTCAGTATTTTCTAGGGGTACCATCATTTTTGTCCAGGCCTGTTCCATGAGTTTATTTTTTTAAATAATTCTGCTGAAGCATGGTTGAAAAGCAATGTCTGACTTTTATTGATTAACATTCATAGATTTTTTAATTATTACTTTTGTCAGATTAAAGTTAATGTGACCATTGTGAGTTTTTCTTTCATTGACCGAAGGGTACCAACAATTTTGTCCACGTGTGTACGTTTGTTGGATCAATCAACAGCCACAAACATGAATATTAAGTGAGGACACATACTGTTTTTACATGTTCCTCTCGGTCAGCAGGCAACACTTTCACATATTCCACCTACCTGACTCAGACCTGGCAGCAACTGGCCAAGTGCAAACTGTACACCCAAGTCCCAACCCGCCCCTGGCATGAAAAGAAATCCAACACAGCCATGTTTTCCCTAGCCTATGGATCATGACAAACTTGAAAGGCTGAAGTTTAACATACAAGCAAGTTGGATCATCCATGCATTGGAGCCACTGGAGGGGGCATGATCTAACGGAGGGAGAAAGGGTAACCCAATAGGTAGTACCTGAGAGAGACTATCACAACTGAGGATTGCCAGCCACTCCTTCTCAGTGGTGCTGTATTTGATCTCTCTCATGTACAGCACTTGGACTTCATCCCCTTCCACTGCCCATGACAAAATGGAACCCAGCCCTCTTTTCAATCTGCAAAGCCAAAGCAAAGCTGTTCGCATATCTCTGTCCATTGGACTGGGTCTGGTGCCCCTTTTGATGAGATCTGACAGTGACCTGTTGATGCATGAAAAATTAGAATCAAATTTTGTGAAACAAAAAGTAGAGGGAATATGCCCTTTCATATTCAGTTGTGGCACCAGTTTGCAAAAGATGCTTATTCTGTCCCTGCTGCTAGTAGGTTGCATCTAGACAGATAGCTAAACAGGATGAAGGCCAAAGAGTACACTAAGAGTTATTTTCCAGTGTTTTTCTTGCAATCTTCAGCTGCACAACATCATAATTTATTTTGATTCAATTCAATTTTATTTGTATAGTGCTTTTAACAATTGTGACATTGTCGCAAAGCAGCTTTACACAATCAAAAGAATTCTTGTGAAAAGACAATGACCTCTGGCATGAAATGATAACAATGTAGCCTTTTTAATCAGGGAGACATCTGCTGCATCAGTACTGTTGTGAAATGAAATCTAAGATGGCCACCATGACCTATGACCTAAATCACCTGCTATGCTTTAACCCATAGAATAAATCAAAACTTAAATTACTATTTAAATAGTCAGAACTATGTTCTGTGTTGCCCGCTGACACATATCCCTACTGCCTGATTCCCCCCATCAGGAAAAGAAATCTGTCCCAGCCATCTGTGCACCTTAAACAGCTGAAGTGATAAATCCAAATGGGTAATACACACATTGGCATCCATCATTCATTGGAGTCACTGGAGCAGGGCAGAAGGAGAGGGGTAGAAATGTCAGGAGAATGCAAAAATGGCCCCATCCAGTGGTCCATCTGGTCCCCCCGATGATATCCAGAAATCTAGCTACAAATCTTCTATAGTAGCCAGAAAGCCCCAGGGACAGCCTCATCCCCATTTTGGTCTTGGGTTTTAGGTTTTACACTGCCGTCTTACCCAATTGACTATCTCAAAGAACCAGGTCAATTGGGTAACCAGAATCCTAGGCTAAAACCAAACCCTAGTTGGCTGGCTCTCCCATCGATCATCTTATCCAACGGCTGCTCACTGGACAATCAACTGGACTACATCTGACTCCAACAGACTACACAGAATCAGTTTAGAGACCACTGCATCTGACATGGCTCAGCGACAGAGTTCCAGATGCTGCCATTCAGCTAGACTAGCTAGCCTCGTTTCATGCCAACAGAAAAGCAGTTCTGTGTCGTAAGACTTGCGGCGTCGGCTTGTGTGTTTACTTCAACACAAAATGGTGTAAGAAGTCTAAAGCTAGTTTCTAGCTATTGCTCATTGCTGGTGGAGTTTGTGACTGCATCTGTAGACCTTTTTATTTACAGCAAGAATCCACCACCATTGTCATTATCGGAGTGTACATTCCACCTAGTGCTAATGCTAAAGAAGCGGTCGGTGAACTGTATGCTACAGTGAACTGCAGAACATACACCCCAATGGACTGTTCATTGTTGCTGGAGATTTCAATCATGCAAATCTCAAGTTAGTGCTTCATGAATTCTATTTGTATATGGACACACCGCAACGAGAGGGGAAGACACGTTGGATCTTCTTTACATCATCTCTGCTCTTCAGGACTGTTTTGAGAACACTGACTGGAATATGTTCAGGGAGGCTGCAACTTACGTCGACTTGGAGGACTACACGTCATCAGGTAACAGCTATATCAACATATGCACCAATGACATCACTGTCTTCTAGAACATCATCTCATGCCCCAATTAAAAACCGTGGATTGCGCTGTCATTCCAACATGCTTCAAGTCCACCACCATCGTCCCCATGCCGAAAAAGTCTTCTGTGTCCTGTCTCAATGACTACCATCCTGTTGCACTCACACCCATCGTCATGAAGTGCTTCGAGCGGCTTGTCATGAAAGACGTCAAGACTCTGCTGCCCCCCTCAATAGACGCACTGCAGTTTGCTTATCATCCTAACCGCTCAACGGACGACGCCATCTCAACCACACACACCTAGACAAGAAGCACACCTAGGTTTGAATGCTGTACATAGATTTCAGCTCTGCATTCAACACTATCATCCCCGAACACTTGATTGGGAAGCTGAGCCTGTTGGGCCTGAACACCTCCCTCTGTAACTGGATCCTGGAAAACTTCGGTCAATGCGGATTGGGAACTGCGCCTCCAGCACCACCACATTGAGTATTGGGTGCCGCACAGGGCTTTGTGCTCAAGCCCTGCTGTTTACGCTGCTGACTCACGACTATGTAGCGACAACTCCTGTGGTTTACACTGCTGACTCATGACTGTGTAGCGACACAGTTCCAACCACATCAAGTTTGCTGATGACATGACCATGGTGGGTCTCATCAGTATGAATGGTGAGTCAGCATACAGAGAGGAAGTGCAGAGGCTAACAGACTTGTATAAAGACAACAACCTGTCTCTGGACATTGCTGAAACAAAAGAGATGGTTGTTCCCCTCTAGAGGACACAGAGCATCCACTCTCTGCTGAACATCAACTGCTCCTCTGTGGAGATCATCAACAGTACCAAATTCCTGGTTGTACACCTGGAGCAGAACCTCACCTGGTCCCTCAACAACCTCTCTTCTTCCTGAGAAGGCTAAGGAAGGCACAGCTTCCACCACCAATCCTTACCACTTTCTATAGAGGAACTATCAAAGAACATCCTGAGCAGTTGCATCACTGTCTGGCTTGGGAATTGACCCTATAGAGGATAGTGAAGACAGCAGAGATCATTGGAGTCTCTCTTCACTTTATCGAAGACATCTACACCAAATGCTGCAGCCGCAAAGCCACCAGCACTCACTCACTCTTCACACTCCTGTCATCTGGAAAAAGGCATCGAAGCATTCAGGCCCTCACATCCAGACTGTGCAACATCTTCATTCCACAAGCTGTCTCTCTCCTCAACTAAAAGAGACTGGACTAAGTTGGGCTAAATAAAAAGTGTGACCAATCAAATAATATTAACAGGAAAGTGACTGGGTAATGTCCCAATAGATGTCAGCGTTTTGGAAGTGTTTTTTTTTTTTTGCTCTCAACCAATCAATGTTGAGATAAAAAAAACCAATAGGGAAGCGCAGAGTTGTGCAAAGGTATAAAATGCAAATGGAGCTTCAAGTGTGAATGTCTCCTGACAAAGTCCTTGAGTGGATTATGGCCGTACCATGGAAGGATACCTCAGCAAGATGCATCCAAATTGGTATCATTCTGGAAGTATCCTAGCTTGGTGGAATTTGATCTACAGTATATGCTCAGTGGTACTTGTAGATACTTCTGAAAATCAGTGGTGTATAAGGGAATTTCCTAGTACAGATACACCTCTTTTCATGCAGTGTAGTGAAATGTGGCATGTTGTCACTTTGTCGCTCTTGTTTGCATATCTGCACATGCACTTTTGTCTCTTTTGCATAGGACTTGGATAGTTTTCTGTTAATTCAAAAATATCAATCTGTCTTGTCTCAGCTAGTCAGCTAATTACGTTTCTTAGATAGCTAGATAGTTGTTAATTTATATTATATGTAGCCAGAGGTGGATAGAGTAGCGAAAAAATTTACTCAAGTAAGAGTAACTGTAGTTCAAAATAATATTGTGAAGTAAAAAGTAGTCATCCAAAATATTACTCAAGTCTTATTACTCAAGTCTATTCCCTTCTGTAACCCAAACTAACTTAAATGTCCTCTCTCACTGCATCCATAAATTTATAAATCTTCCTTTAAACCTCCTGCCTGGCAGTTCCAACCTCAGCGTCCTTCTACTAATATGCTCACAATCTCCCCTCTGAACATGTCCAAACCACCTCAATCTGGCCTTTCTTACTTTATCTCCAAAACATCTAACATGTGTTGTCCCTCTAATGAACTAATTCTTGATCCTATCTATCCTTGTCACTCACAAAGAGAACCTTAACATCTTCATCTCCGCTACCTCTTTTCTTTAGTGCCACTGTCTCTAAGCCGTAGCCCATTGCTGGTCTCACCACTGTCTTGTAGACCTTTCCTTTCATTCTCGCTGATACTCTATCACACAACACACTGACACTTTTCTCCACATGCCACATGCCTCTTCACCACCTCCTTTCCACACTCTCCATTGCTCTGGCCCATTGACCCTAAGTACTTAAAGTCTTGAACCTTCTTTACCTCGGCTCCCTGTAGCCTCACCGTTCCACTTAGGTTCCTCTTATTCACACACATGTATTCTGTCTTGAACACCCTCTTCACCTCACTCTTAATGATTTTTGCTACTTCCTGCTCCACAACAGTCACCTCTTCAACTGTTCATTCTCTTTCATTTTCTTCATTCATCAACTCTTCAAAGCACTCCTTCCATCTTCCCATCACCATCACCACCTGTCAGTACATTTCCATTCCTATCTTTAACCACTCTAACATGCTGCACATCCTTCCCCTCATTATCTCTTTGCCTCGCCAACCTGTACAGATCCACCTCTCCCTCCTTACTGTCCAACCTAGCATACAAGTCATACAACAAATACCCTCCTACCTGCCTCCCTGATCACCTTAGCTGTAGTTGTCCAGTCAACTGAAAGCACCGCCTGACAATCCAGAGCCTGGCAATTGCACAACATTCTTCCTTTTTCAACTTCCACCACTTTGTCCTCTGCTCTGCCTTTGTCCTCTTCACCTTCCTCACCACCAGGGCCATTTTACACACCACCATCCTGTGTTGTCTTGCTATACCTTCCCCTACTAATACTTTTCAGTCACTGATCTCCTTCAGATTACAATGTCGACACAAGATGTAGTCCACCTGAGTGCTCCTGTCCCTGGTCTTATATGTCAGCCTATGTTCCTGCCTCTTCTGGAAGAAAGTATTCACTTGCCATTTCCATCCTTCTACATTCCTGTCCTGAAGACCCAACCTGCCCATCACATTCTCATCGCCTCTGATCTCTTTCCCAACATGTCCATTAAAATCTGCAAAAATCACCACGCTCTCACCTCTGGGGATGCTCTCTTCATCACTTCATCTAACTCACTTCAGAATTTCTCCTTCTCTTCTAACTCACATCCTACCTGTGGGGCATAACCACTAACAATATTGCACATCACACCATCAATTTCCAGCTTCAGACTCATCAACCTATCTGATACTCTTTTCACCTCTAGAACATATCTTAAAAACTCCTCTTCCAGGATAAATCATACTCCATTTCTTTTGCTTTCCACACCATGGTAAAACAACTTGAACCTAAGCTTCTAGACTTGCAACCTTTCCACCTAGTCTTCTGGACACACAGTATATCCACCTTCCTTCTCTGCATCATGTCAACCAACTCTCTTGTCTTCCCTGTCATAGTCCCAACATTCAAAGTCCCGACTGTTACTTCTAAACTCTTGCCTTTCCTCCTCTCTCTCTGCCTATGAACACGCCTTTCTCCTCTCCTTCTTCGACCAACAGTAGCCCAATTTCCAACAGCACCCTGTAGGTCAACAGCAAATTAAAATTTTATTTGTCACATACAGTCATACACAGTCATACACAGTACAATATGCAGTGAAATGCTTATACGACCGCTTGTGACCTTTAAACTCTAAATTATCAATAGAAATGGAAATGAAAAATAAATTTGGGAATGGAAATTAATAAAATATAGAGAAGAAGATGATAAGAAGAACAGAATATAAAATATGGAATATAGTAAAGGAAAAATACTTTATAGTAAATGAAAAAAATACAGCACTGCTGGCAGTGGTTGTTAACCCGGGCCACGACCGATCTGGTATCGAAGTCCTGTTAATGATTTGCATCATTTGATTGGCCCTTGTTTTACATCGGATGCCCTTCCAGCCACAACCATCTGCATTTATCCAGACGGGACTGGCACAAGAAGACACTGGGTTGTGCCCCCCCCCCCCGTGTTTGCATTCCAAAAATATTACACGAGTAAGAGTAAAAACGTATTCTGTGAAAAGACTACTCAAATGCTGAATAACTGTTTCAATCGTAATTTCCGATGAATTTTTTTAGAAATTAATACCATCTTATGCAAAAGTTTAGTCACTCCTTGATAAATAACAGATTTTGGTGATTTTTTTTAATTGAAAAGATGTTAACACAGTCTCTCTTGGAAATGAAAAAATGCACAATATAATATGTCTACCCTGGATCGACATCTGCACTTGGATCCAACATGCCCTCTACCGAGCCTGACAATTTGCATTGTTTCAACAGAGCCTGACAATTTTCATTGTTTCAACAAAAACAACATTTTAGCTGTAGCCTATCTAAAGAAAAAAAAAATCAAAGAATTCTCTGAATCCTCTATAATATATAAATATACTGTATATGCTTAAGCCCTGTCTAATAAATGGCAGTGGCTCAAACCTATCTGGATTTGCGAGTAACTTGGTCTGCGAACGTTTTGCAAGATGAGCAAAATTTTTAAATAAATTTAACTTAATAAATGAGCAAGGGCTTGATATACGAGTAGTGTGCATGTGCTTTGTCTGCCGAGCATCACGTGATCACAACTGTTACTGTTTATTATAACATTGTGACAATGTGTGCGTACATAAAGCAAGTGTCATTTGAGAGGTTTCTTGTTAAAGATCCAGAGTCTCTCTATGGCAGAAAGCAGTGATTCCGTTAGTATGTGTGCGTGCGCGAGTGTGATGTGAGAGATTGATAAAGAAGTTTAGCAACAGAGCATTGTTTCCTTGTGCGTGAGTTTGTGTGCGTGTGTTTGTGTGCGTGTGAAAGTCATCCATCCCCCTTCTAGTGTAGGGGGCTACTTCTGCCGGTGCGCTCTGGAAAACTTATGCATGCGTTTGAGCACTGATTAGACTACATAGGAAATTAAAGAGGAGGATCACAATGCCAGCTTAACATCCCGGAGCCCAAACCTGATTTAAACTAAATTAATAAATATTGTAAGTAAACAATAGCTCAGAAAAAACATTTTTATTAGACTATAAAAAAAGAATTCTGAATCTAATTTTAGGTTTGCCAGCTGCCACTGTTCTTATATGGCACATCTGTATGAATTTATTGTTTAATGTATGTATCATGAGCTATTAATATTTATGTAAATGACTCTGTTTAGAAGGAAGTAAGTGCTAATTGCTGCGCTGTTTTGGGGAGTGACAAGGGCTTAAATGAATTTTAAAAAATCAATGTTGTTTTTCTGGGGTACCGTTGTTGTTTTTTTAAACAAGTTGCCACTCTTTGTGATCTGAGTGTGTTGTAATTGATATGGGGCTGCTTGCGCCAGTGTGATGTGAGCAGCTTTATTTCAGTCACTGGGGGTGGCGGCTTTTACGAGGCGGACGAAGTGTGGGGGTAGTGGTATTGTAGTGGTGTATAAATATTCACTAAATAGGCGCAGCCTTTTTCAAAGTGAGAGTAAAGTAAACATTAATACTAGTACCGCAGAAATACAACACAAATATATACTCGCGTAATAAGTGCTGCCTTTCGCGAAATGGAGTGCGCGCCAGTGAGCAGCTGTATTTCGGTCGTAGTATTCGGTCCCAAAAAAACAACAAAAACAACAGAGCACAAATGTATACCTGCTTAATAAACGCTGCCTTTTGTAATGTGGGAGTGCGCGACAATGTGTGAGGAACCTGACTCTATAGGTGTGAACAGCTGGGACATCAATAGATTTTACATATTCATGAAGTTGTGTATTATTCAGTGAAACAGAGCCTCTCATTATGAAAGTCGATTTTGTTCTCTATGTAAATAAGTGAAATTTGGTAAACATTGAAATTGAAGCACTGCAGGTCTTCAGAAAGACCTCAAACCCCAGAGGGTTAAAAGTAATCCTCATCCTAAGAGCTGACTTCCAAGTACTCCAAGTACTTTATACAACAAACATGAGTTTTATCTTAAAGTGGGGAAGGGTGAATTATTTGCATTTGAATGTTGTCTGACATTGTAAAGCACGCACAGTAACACTAAAACAACAACAATCACCAAGAATGAACAGCGAATTATGAGGTACTGATTATACTGCATAAATATTACAACATCTAAAGGATGTAAGGAATGTAAGACAATTTACTTTTTGAATTATTCTCATTTTCTATTCTGAAAGTATATTTTTCCAGTTATTTTTATCTTTAAAGTTTGATGTATACAAAAAACAATAAACAAATACAAACAGAGAGAGGTTATATAACAGTTCATTCTTTGTACAAATAAAATTGTCAGCTAGTAAACTTGTTTGTCTGTCTAAAAAACATTTAACCAGTGTTTTTGTTTTAAAAAATTTTCAACTCATTATTGTACAATAAATGTCAATAGCACTGGTTCTGATTTTTCATGTTTGTTGTATAAAGTACTCGGATGGAAATTACCATCCGTGTAGTATTTCCTTAATACGACGTATTATGACTTTTATTATGACTTAAGCTCTACTTACAATTAGAAACTGGAAATTTTCCGCCACCTAGCGGTCATTTCAAGAATGGCTTTGAAATGATAGATTTATTTTGTCCACCGTCGTTTTGCCGCAACGGTGAGCACGGCAGTAATAGGCATTCTGGTTGACTAACCACTGTATGCAACATATAATACTCCCTGTTCACAAAATAGGTGATTTCACTAATAGTTCGAACCTATCTGGTTCGAACTATTGGTTGAATACTTTTGTCCTCCACGCTATATGATGTTAGCACTGTGTGCCTGCTGAAATGTTGATGACCTTTACTTTGTGTGTGTGTGTGTGTGTGTGTGTGGGGGTGTGTGTAGGTGACCGGCGTGGGCTATAACGGAGCAGGTGAGGTGCTGATGGAGGGGGGGGTTGATTAACATATTGCAGTGAGAATTACTCAAAAATGGTCCACAGTATGGTACTTTCCAACCCTCTGACTTAAATACTTATGTGCATAGAGCAATGTAAAAAACACTCATTGGGCACTTCACCAGCACTTACTCGTATTGGGAGGGTCCCAGTTTTCCCTTCACCAGCGCTTTTAGAACCTTAATTCTTTTTGGCATACATTCCTTAGAGATTTACGTCCATGTTGACATGATGGCATTACACAGTTGCTACATTTATGTAAATCTCGTTCCACAAAATACCAAAAGTGCTATATTGGATTGAGATCTGGTTACTATGGAAGCAATTTGAGTACAGTGAACTCATTGTCATGTTATGGGGTATTATTCTGTGGTCATAAAGACATGGTCAGGCATGAAGCAGACTTTGGCATTTAAACAATGCTCATTTGGTACAATAGGGCGCAAAGACAGCCAAGAAAATATCTCCCACATGTTACACCACCAGCCTGAGGCATTGACACAAGGCAGGATGGATCCGATACTTTCATGTTGTTTAGCATCTGAATGTCAGAACAGAACTTGAGGCTCATCAGACCAGGCAAAGTTTTTTCAATTTTGGTAAGCTCGTGTGAATTGTAGCCTCATTTTCCTGTACAGGAATGTTCTTCTGCTGTAGACCAAGTGCTTCAAGTTTTGATGTATTGGGCATTCACATCTGCTCTGTATCATTCCTAAGTTGTAAGGAGATACTATTTGAGTTGCTGTTGCCTTTCTATCAGCCTGAACCAGTCTGGACATTCTCCTCTGACCTCTGGCCTCAATGAGGCATTGTCGCTTCCAGAAAACTCCCACTTACTTTTTCAGACCCTTCTCTGTAAACTCTACAGATGGTTGTGCAGGAAAATCCAGCATTTCAGCATTTTCACAAATACCACCAGACCAGCCTGTCTGGCACCAACAACCATGCCATGTTCAAAGTCTATTCTGATTTTCAGTTTGAACTGCAGCAGGTCATGTTGAGCATGTCTGTATACTAAATGCATTGTGTTGTTGCCATGTGAATGGCTGATTAGATATTTGTGGTAACAAGCAGGTGGAAGGGCGTACAGTAGCTAATGAAGTACTCTACATTACCCCACATTTAAACGCTTACAGTTACACATACTCGATGAATAAATAAACGTGTGAAAATCATGTGAAAGACTCATTGCTTAAACAACTAGAACAATAAACTAGGGAAATTGGTATTTAGGGATACAAAAGACAAATATTTCCCCCTACTTTTCAATGTTAATCTATAGTTTTATTGTCACAAATAAAAGTATTCCACTAGAACAGGGGCAAGTTTATTATGAACATGGACAAAGGACAGATGTGGCACTAAACCTACGCTATGTGATAAGATGGACCATTTTAGCATCCTTAATCATCTTTAAGAAAAAGTCCTTTGTAAAAATGTTTCCTATTAAGACACTTTAATTTTATGTATGTCTCAGATTAATGTGCCACATGTCCCAATTCTTTCCAATCCTTCTCACACTCTCTCCCTCCCTCAACCCATTCCTTATTCCTTAGTTGCATTGTGTTCCCATGTATAGTGATTATTATTATTTCCCCTCCTTCTTTTAGGAGTTACCATGGTGTCTGTGCATGAGGGTGGTCCTGACTTGCTCTTTTAGCAAGAAGCACAAAAAGCAAAGCCCTGAAAGAGAGGAGCAGAGGAGTACAAAAAAGATTGATGGAAAATAACAGAGTGGAGAGGGTGCAAGGGGTGGGGGGGGATGAGTGGTCGTCCAAATGGGGGGTCACTAATTTGCACAGTGCCTCTCTTTTGGAAAAAGCAGTTAGTAGAGGGTGTCCTGTTTGTCTGTAGGGGCTCTCACTGTGTGCTGAGAACATTTATGTGTGATTTAGTATTCATTTAGTATTCAACAATGCTATCATAAAACAGCAGGGAAGAGATATGTAGAAGACTCTGTTATGCACAGAGGCAAGTTACGCTATCTTACATTCAGTTGTCTTTTACAACTTTCATTTCACTCCAGTTGTCACTCTCTGAGAAAATTACTTGAAGGGTCATTGTGTGTAAAGTATATTAACAATGCAAAAATAGTGGTGGTACTTCTTCAAGGTTTCATAATAAAATATTTATCACCAAGTAATACATATAGTAGTTTATTAATTAAAATAGATTAATCTTTGTCAATACTTTATACTTATATACATTTTCCTGCTACCAAAAATAAATTATCCAAAAAAAAGGGATTATACTAAGTCACATTAACAGATAAATAGACTTAAACATCTAACCTGGCAAAACAGCCCTGAAAAAAAAAAAAAAAACTGTTGGATACCATGTTAAGCAGAATGCAAGCCTAAACATACAGTTTACGTATGCAGAAGAAAGCCTCAAAATTAATATGCACATTCCTTTGGATCAATGTTGTGTAAAGTGTTGGGATATCTTTGGACTACTGAGTGCATTAGTTATTTGCAAATTATAACTTAACATATATTTTATTGTTTTTGCAAACATATACTAATATGGGTGCGTTTAAGATGTTTGTAGACGAAAAAGTGTTTTATGCAAACTGTTTTTTTTTTAAATATAATTCTTTTTGTTCGCACACTAATAACACATGCATTTTCGAATCTGCATCAGACAATTAAAATAACAATTAAAATAACATTTTGTTAATGTTGCGCATCTGCATCAGACACTTTAAAATAACTAATAATAATAATAAGTTAGTTATTTAAACACTTTTGTACAATGTAGATTGTTCTGCTCATGGCAGTCTTTTCTTTAAGATTAAACAAGGCAGCATACCATTAAATATACCTTTCTGACATAAGCGTCTTATCTTCTTGCAATAAAAGTTTGTTAATGTTGTGAATTAAGACCAACACTGGAAATTCATGAACCTGAAATACTTACAATAGATCAATGTATGGCAGCTCACTGTAAGTGCTCTATAGGGCAATTTAAATGCATTTACCTCTATGAATAATTGATGGGACAGTTGTGCAGTGAATGTGCATTGTTTGTGTTCCAGTGAAGCTGCATTTATCTTACAATAGAGTAATGTACAGTACAATAGATAACCAAAACAGTATTTGAAGCTGGCATTACAGCACAAGTGCAAAATCTATTATCTAACTATCAATATGAAATTCATGTCCACCTAAAACACACACCCACACACACACACACACCCACACCCACACACACAGTATTCAATGTATACATAAATTAATTTAAAATGAAAAGTTAAAAGTTAAAATTTGATTACATTGCTATAGTTTTCTCTTTTTCTCCTAACAAATCAGATCCTGCTTAGACCTCTTGCTTTCTTTTATCTGCCTGTAAAGATAATTGGAATCACGTTTGCATAGGTGTGTGTGTGTGTGTGTGTGTGTGTGTGTGTGTGTGTGTGTGTCACAGTGATGGGAGAAAACCAGGAAATTGTTGAAGTCTACCAGATTTTACAGTGACAGTATGCATAATTGGGATCTCCGGTATGTGGTGCACCAAGTCTAGAACCTTAAGAGATCTTTGGAATAGAGTCATGACTTAGATGTGAGTGTGTGCATCTGCTAAAGTATGTGCATGTGTGAGATGGGAGTAAAATCTGTCACATTATATGTTTAACACATCTTCATTTCCAACCTTTGCCTCTTCCTGTCATTATTTCCATATTTGCATCTCTACCTTCCTTCTTTTCTGTGTCGTGTTTGACAGTATTGAATAGAAAATGCATATTCTCAGTCAGAGGTTTCTCTTAATATCCTTCTTCAGTTTTCAGCCTTTTGCCTGTCCTTTCTCCTAATTTTTTTTTTCACCAAAAAAGTAGGCCATGCCATGCTACCAGTTTCCTTTCCTCAATAAAGCAAATGTCTGTCAGTTTTATATAGCTTACTCCATTTGTATGCACTTTACATTACATTTATGCTTGCCCCACAGAAAGCAACCTACAAAATTCCTATAATATTATAGTACCTTTTTCTCAGAGATCCTGAAGCATTGATCATAACCTATACTAAAATATGTCTGCTCAGTTAGCAATTCTTCTACGCTATAGATATATTTGTCACTTTCAATAATAACTCTAGTCCTTTTGATATGCACAGACATTTTGTGGGCTTGTTGCTCTAAACTGAAAGAAGACCACCCTCCTGATTTTGCATCTTGAGCTTAATGCTGCCACCCAACAATTTGATTGTAATAGATGTGTAAATGCAGGACTCGATTTGAGGGGTGGTGCAGTGGGATGGCATCCCCCTGTTGAAAAAAAAATAACAAAAAACATTCCCTCTGTAAAACCACCATCCCCTTACTTACCATGCCCTTTAGATTAAGAATGTTGTGTGTTTTGTAAAATTTGTCATGAAAATTAAACACTAAAACTCTCTACATATGATCATCTACAGTACGAACCATAACTAACGGCAGTTAGCCAATCAGAATTCAACATTGGAATTGCGTAATTTTTCGCGCTGTTCGAATTTTTCGCAGTGGCCAAGTGAACATTTCAAGGACAGCTTTTGACATATTTAAAAAAAGAAGAGAACTGAATATGATGGACACACACAAATCATCTCAGTGGAGACACGATGAAAACTAAGGATTCAGGTTTAATACAGGAGTTTTTGAAATGACTGATTGATTTAATGACTATAAAAGACGCGTTTTTACCCAATTTTACTCGTTTTTTTTTTTTTCTCAATTTAAAGAAGAGGTTTTGTTTTTCATTAGACTTTTTTTGAGGCTGCACCTACATGCTTGGGTGCAAAAGGGTCAAAAACAGATTTTTAAATGCCATAATAGTAATTTGATGATTTGTGTGCATATGTGTGTGAGAGACAGAGAGAGAGACTGGTGCATAGTCATACAAAACTACAATACTATTAAATCAAATTATTTAATCACTAAGGTTTATGTAGATTTTTATTCTACTTTTCCTCCCAAAATGAAAGCTATGGAAAGGATCAAATGAGTTTTGATTTGGATGTTTAAGTGCAAGAAACTGGAGCAGTGCTTTTCAAATCTAAAAGCATGCAACATCTCAAACAATATCACAAGTTCTGGTGATGTAAACTTCTTTTAAACTAACCACAGCTTTCTTCCTAAATACGCTACGTAAATAAGCTAAGTCAACATTAGCTTGCGTATATTTTAACCGGCAAGCTAGCTTGCTAAGTTTAGTTAAAGTGATGAAAGGTTAATGAAAAGCATTTTTGTTTTAGATTCAAATCCTACTACTCAATGCCATTATACAGTATGACCATGATTGATAGAAAGCCCTGGAGACAGGCTGGTGGAAGTGTCAGAAAATGAGCCATATTGATGATGAGATAATTAAACAAATTAATTGATTTATGCCAAGTAGAGTTCTCAGGTCTGACGGGAATAGCTGAAATGTTCCGGTGGAACACTAAAACATTTTGTAAAGGATTTTATTAAAAGAAAGCGCACCCATTGCTTCATGATGTCAATTTCTGGTTTCACATTAATCAATTTTTGCAAATAGGTTACATTTACTTGTGCTTACAGGTACTGGTAACACACTATTTCAGTGCACACATATAGAATAAAAATATAAACCCCATATTCTATTTATTCATTTATTATTTATTTATTTGTTATTAACAACTATATTAGAATATGTGCATTATTCGTTGCAATAACAAACCCTTGCTACGCCCAGTCTACTTGTCCGTACCTCCGAGGGTCTTCAGGTTTCGTCTTCGTCAGCTCTGTAGTTTGTTGAGAGAATATAATTCTTCATTATGGGTATAGTGGGGTAGAGAGATTGTGCTCTTGCCCAGGGCTGCCAGGCCTGAGCTTCTATTATTTCTTGGCACACGAGTCATTTATAATGATTAGGATGCTGTTAGTGAGGGCCTGGCTAGATAGGAAGATTGAAAAAAAGAGGGAAAAGCAGAGAAATAGGACAACAGGAAAGGTGTCTAATACACTTAATAGGATGATAAAGAATTGCCCATGCTTATAAGGACACAGGTCTGGTCCATTGGGCAAGAACCAACAGGATTGCCCAGCACCTCCTATCTTTGTCACATATTGCCATGTGGCCGAGTGGGAGGAAAGGAGCATATATAATGCAGAATGGGTGATTTGATGACAATTATAACTATATTAATAATACCCAACTGATATTTTGATCATCAGAAAAATATTACATTGGCAAAATCATTGTCTTAAAGAGTTCATACTGTCAGTATCACACTGTTACTCATCTGCACTGAGAATATCTTGTATATATGATCTGACTGTGGTCAATCCACCCCTTCAAATCTAACCCCCTGTGCAGCAAATAAGGTATAAAAAGTGTAAAATCCAAATTCATTTTGATAGCAGTCTTCATATCACATGCAGCTGTGTAGAAATGAGTAAGCATTGCCTTTTTGAAAGCCATGGACACTTAAAGAGAGTGTGGGAGCTTTCTTCGGCTAACCAGCATGCAGTCTATAATGGATAAGTGCAACCTTTCTTTCCTGTGGTCTCAAATTCACACAGGGAAAGAGTTGAAGGAACAGGAACTTTTTATTTTACTCAAACAGTGGGAGGATATATATTTTGATTATCATCTTCCTACTAACTACTATTTTAACAGTTGTTTTCTCAGTGTTGATGCATCCTACTTTGAGTAATGGGTATTACAACTATTTAGGATGTTGGCATTTGAGAACTCAGTGGGAGTTTGAGGTTAAGGGAAAAATGCTTAGCTCTAGCATACATTGTGTAAACCTTTTAAGTACACTTGGCAAACTCAAGCTATTGGAAATTTATTCTAATTTAATTCAGTTTTATTTAACAATGGTCATTGTCGCAAAGCAGCTTTACAGAATCAAAAAAATACTTAATTGTGTCATCTAAAAACATGTATTTGATTGTACTCACATCTTGTATCTTCATGAATGAATACCACGGGATGTAGTATATACTGTAATAAAGAAACTTTATTAATATCTTATACAATTGTAGTGGATAGCAGCCAAGTTATCCTTCAGTAGCATAATCAACAATACGGCCTTGGACCAAACTGCAGCAGTGCTTTTCAAATCTAAAAATGCAAGCATGTAACCTCATAAGCAATACCCAAAGTTAACTTATTTTAACTTTTTTTTTTTTTTTCAGAAAAAAGCTAATGTCGACATAAGTTTGCCTATATGTTAGCCAGCATGTTATATTTTTTTTACCTTTCATGTATAGTGCAGACAAAAATATGATTTTTAAAAGTTTGACGTTTGACTGTAAATCCTGCTGACATCTAGCTGTCTTATGCAATCTTTTTTCTGACAAAGTGGGTTACAAGAGAACAAAAGCAACTTGCCTCCTGGCCCATTTTTTCCACATTTATCTGCATCATGCTTTGGGTGTAAGCTGCTGCTATCACTGCCCTTTTCTTCCACACTTTTTTTTCCTGACAACTAGAATACTTGATGTTTTATTCCTGGCTGGGTTCTGCTTAAAAAAAGAAAACCCTCGCAGGCTGTTAATAACCTTAAGGCTTTTGGACATTCAGCATGTATCATGCATTCTCTCACATGCCCCTTTGCCGTGTCTCTCCCACACATACTCGTTATTCATTTTTGACGTACTTTACTTTTTGATACCTTTGCTTCTTTTTCTATTTTATTATATACACACAAGAATGCATGGAAGCATGCACACCGTCCTACACACATGCCATTAATCTATTTAACCAAATGTCCATGTAATGATAAAACACCACAAATGTATTGATATTTGGCTGTATTCAAGTTGGTGATTTAGGTTAAAAATGCCTTAATGTCTACACAGGTAAAAATCTTTCTACTGGGTAGCAGGGTGGTACAGTAGGTAATAGTGCCACATTACACCATACAGTCAAAAGTTTAGACAGAAGTTGGGGTTTATTATTATTATTATTATTATTATTATTTTCTTTTTTTAAATTCTAGAACAATACTGGATATTTCATAAATAGGACAATATGGAATTAGGTAATTAAGTAACAATAGAATTAAGTAACAGTGTTCTAGATCTTGCAAAAACAGTATTGTCAAGTGAATTTGCAAACCCATTAACCACCATGATGAAACTGGGTCTCATGAAGACCTTGCCAGGAAGACCAAAACTTACCTCTGATAAGAAGTTTTACCAGCCTCAAAAATCACCAATTAACATCATCTAAAATTAGAGCTGTTATGAATGCTTTACAGAGCATACTGTTAGTAACAGACAGATCTCAGAATCAACTGTTCAAAGGAGATTATTGCATATTTTGGATGCCGTCAGCACTGTTTTAGAATGTAGAAAGAAATAAAAATTAGGAAAGACCATGGAGTTAGAATGTGTTTCCAAACTTCTGAGTAGTAACGTAACACTTCTGCTCCAGGTTTGTTCGGGTTACTGTCTGTGTAGAGTTTTTGTGAATGTGCTCCATTCAAAAACATGCCAGTAGATAGACTGTCTAAAATAGTCCCCAAGTGTGAATGAGTGTGTGCATATGTGCAGGGTGGTTGGCAATAGCCTGGTGTCCCATCCAAATTGTGTCTCTGCCTCATGCCCAGTGTTTCTGGGATAAGATCTGGCTCAATTGGGGTTGAGCAGCTAATAAAAGTGAGTGAGTGAGTTTGCTGCACTTGGACTCATGTTTTGAAGGTGCTTTAGTCAAACGTTTCATGGCTTTTTCAGATTATTAAAATTACTTGTGTAAAATACCTCTGATGTTGATTTTTCTTGACCAGATATGGGAGTTTTCCAATAGCCTTTAGACTACTGCCCACACACAACTCAAACAAGTGATGGAAGGCATGGTTCCGCAGAGTGCAATCTTAACTTTTAAATTTCGACCACATCAAAACCTGGTGAAGATTCAAAATCTTTTCTAGTCCGATCTGGAACTAACGGACATACTCTGGTCCCTAGTGGTACTCTTTCAGGCCTTTTTTTGTTGCTGCCTTCAGTTACACTTGAGGTGTTGTACCTTCAGTTTGGCTTTCAGTTTTGTCCCCGATTTCTATACAGGTTTAATTCCTATGCAGGTTAAAAGTAAAAACTCCATGTAAACTGTGGTTGATGACAAATTAAAATATCAACTACTCTGTCAATGTCCAAATATCATTGGACACAGCTGTGTATATTATACAGCCTCAGATGCACCTTGCTTACCAAGGTGATGAAGTGGATACAGGCACATAAATAAAGAATACAACATACAAGACATAGCTTTATGGAAAAGCCCTATACGCCTCCACACATTGGCACCCACTCACAAATAATGTGAGTGTGGCAGCTGGTGGGAACCCATGGTGCCTTTAAGCAGAGTGTGAGGGGGCAGGGTACATAGGAGCCCACACACACACACACACACACACACACACACAGATGGACAGAGCAGAAAAATCAAAAGATAAGAAACGTCTGCAGATGGGAAGGTAACTCAAGTGACAATACAGTACGTAAATGCATGTTGGTAAAATTTGAACTTGGTGGATTTCTGTGTACTTGTATGTGAACCGCAAGATCCATTTGACTATAAGCGACTAAATGGGTTTTTGGATTTTTTTTTTTTTATCAGTTGTAAAGATTATGTTGAGTCTTGTAGACACTGGTTGATTCATATATTAATAAAATCAACCCTTTTTTCTCATGATCTCTGTCTCTTTCTCTTTCTATCTCCCTCACACACGCAGACACGTTTATTCACGCTGTGTGTCTTTCTTTGGAGGCAGGCTCCGCCTGTGGTGCTCTAAGAGTGTGTTGTGTGTTCAGATTGGGCACTGGCAGGGAGTACGGCCCCCCCTCTCTTCTCTGCCTCTGCCTCTCCAGCACAGTGCGAGTGTGTAAGAAAGGCAAAGAGGGAGGCATGTTTCAACAGATGGCTTTTGGTGTCCCAGATCAGCCAGCGCTATTGCTCTACCACACTTAAGCCTGTCATGTCTAAGAGAAAGAAAGATAACAGGACACAAATTGAAACAGAGACAGAGAATGAGGGAGTGCAGTTTCGCTTAGGACACTGAAACTGCTTAGACAAGAACTTCAGTTGACTGTGTCTCAAAACTTTTTTTTTTTTTTTTCAACACCCTGTCTCCCATTCACAGCCTTTATGACAGGCGTCCTTCACAGAGTTTTGTTTAGTCTTAAGTGGGAGTACACCAAAAGAGATAGATAGATAGAGGGAGGGAGGAAATACTCGAGAGACGTGTGGCGTGACTGGAACATTGCTCAGTCTTGCTCCCTCAGCTTTGGGGGTTCCTCTGCAAGACATAAGGGACAAAAAGCACCACCTGCTCCCTCTGCAGCAGTTTTCATTGGACCTGCAGTCTGGTGTGTGAGGTAGGCTCATGTGACATGCCCTACTTTCCCCATCTCTCTCTCTCTCTCTCTCTCTCTCTCTTCTGTATGAATCTGTCTTCTGCACTTGCACACTTTCTTTTTCTAATGCTCAACTCTCATAGGTTCATCTCTCACTCTTTTCTTATTTCCCATCTTAAATAAGGAGGTGGTGGTTAAGATGGAATAATTTGACATTTAAAGCTATTTGCCTGGCTGCATACACATGTGATTGTATGACACATGCATGTGATGGCATGTGGCTGACATTGCTGAGTTAAATGACATATTTGGGTTTATTGATGTTGGAATGGGCGGGTCACACATAATTTAATTAAAAGGATGTATGCAGTGGTTGTCTTCTTTTTGCTCTGAAAGAAAACAATAAAAGGCCAGTAAAAAATTGATGCTGCTTCTAGACTTTTAACAGTTTCTTTGATCTTGTATCAGGCAGTCGATCAGATAACCAAGCTTCAAACAAGAAAACAGGTTATCTTGTAGAATTGGTTCACAGAGAATGTACAGAAGAGTAAATAGTATAGTTGTCACTGGCATCATCTTGTTCTACTATAATTATGTGCTGTGATGTGGAAAGCCAACTGGATATTGCTGTGCCTTATTTCTAGACACCAGCCCAAAAGAAATTGAGTTGACCAAGTTTCTATTTCTAGCTATAACAAAATTTGAGCCCTTAAGAAATTGTCTGCTTTATTCATGAATATGATCAAAAACGGATTATAAAAGTCCCCAAATCAATTAAAGTCACTTATACACACATTAAAGCAGGCAAAAAAAATATTAAATTTATTAAAATAAAAGTATGTGAAATTTGCCCAAACTTACAGAATTAATTAGGGATTATTTTAGGACTCAACCATAAGTGTTTAAATTACCTTAGGAAATAGGATGAGACAGAGAGAGAGAGCAAGAGACTGATGGAGGGTATGCTGATCATCAAAGTGATGTGTATTGGTGTCTCAGTGGAGTTGCATTAGAATCGTTAAACTCAGTTTTCTTCCCTTGGGGAAAACCAGATTTTAAAATGCTTGAACTGTGTTTCTGGATGAGACACTTGCAACATTCAGTTCGGTTCATATAGGTCCATAAATAAATAAATAAATAAATAAATAAATAAATTTAAAAGTGTAAGAGATTTTTTTTAAAGACTGATATTTTTGACATGCATACTTTGGAATCTGACAGTGTTTTGCCTGCAGTCATCTAGCTAATTCTTACATTTAATTACTAATTTCCCACAGTGCAGCGGGTTGAGGCTGACTACACACCATAGAGTAATATACATATACAAATACACCAATGCAAAAAGTTCTTTCCACCTTCTCACATCCCCTGCAACGAAACCTTTATTTCATCGTTTTTAAGCTCTTTCCAGTGTGTGTGTTATATATGTCCACAAAGTTTGTCATACCCTTAACAAAAAGAAGGCTTAGGTGGAAATATGTTCATGTACATATGTAATTTTTGTCCCTAAAATGCAGGAAAATTAAATGGTCAGCTTTCATGTAAACTTTGATTCCCTCAGTTTCCTGTGAGATGCTGTGCAGCATCCTGACAACTTAATATAAAGCTATAAATGGCCCCACCCACCCTCAATGCACATGCACATTAGTTCATTTTAGCATACACATTTTTATTACGCACAGTTCCTTTTAATTTCCTTTGTAGCCCAAGGTTACAAGGTTGTCATTACCATGGCCTGGATGATGGCTGTAGCTTTCCTCACAGATGATGTAAGAAATGAAGTGATTATTTCCAATGGAACAAAATCACCATCCTTTGTTGAACAAAATAGCAGTCTCGGGCATGCTGAACCAGTTTTTTAGTCATGTGCGTGTGATGGTGTGTGGGTATGAATAGAATAAGTGGATAATTTCTGCTGTATTCAGAACAGATTAGTGTGTATGGGTTGCTAGGTGAGTCTGAGCTCTGTGTGGTTTTCATTGAATCTTTATTACTGAGCGGCACTTTTGGGAACCGCCTGTTATAGCCCCTGGGTCATAGGCTAGAGTGTTGCGATAGGAAATCTTTAACACCTTTTACGTAATCTAAAGTGTGCTTGCGTGCGTACGTGTGTGTGTGTGTGTGTGTGTGCGCGCAAATAGATTTCAAAAAGTGTTCAGGCATGTGCGTGAGAGAGACAGCACCCTGGAATATAACGCATGACTAAGGACATTCGTGACAGCCGCACATCCAACTTGTTTACATTATAGCTTTAAGGTTATGGTTCAGAGAAAATGTGAGGTGGATAGGACTTTCTCTTAAGTGTGTGTGACTTTGGGGTGGTGTTGAATAATGTCTGGGCCATGTTCTTAATAGGTTATTGAACACCACTCAATATTATGAGTATCCAAGGGTTTTGTCACATTTTCATGATTTATTTATTTATTTATTTATTTATTTATTGTTTTTACATGTACAAGTGTCTGTTGTAGGAGCACACAAGTCAGTGGAAATTTGTGCATCCATGCATGTGTGTGAGTGTGTGAGTGAGTGTGTGTGTGTGTGTGGTCTTACTGGGGGGGCTTGTGCCTCAGCCAGATATGTATATTTATCCCCTAGGGCCCCCTTCTTCCTCACTTAAATTCTTAATTATTTTAGTGCTGCTATACTTGATTGCTGTATTTATCCGTGCGTCTATTTCATCCCTTCTCTAAATTCAGTCACATTCAGGCTTCAACTCCTGTTACGAAGCTGTGTAAATCTTGACCTTAGTAACATTTTTCCATCTATATCCATATCCATATCATTGTGTGTATGTATGTGCATGCATATGCATGTGTGTAGGCACACATGTTTGAAGATTGGATCAACTCGTTAAATAAAGCGTAAGTAAAAAATATATATATAAAATAAAAATATGACAACATACATACTATGTTTAAATGGTGGATTACAGAACATACATACTGTGTGGTTGTAAACAGAAAAAATAGCAAAAAAAAAAATGGATTATCTCTTTTAATAGCACTGTGCAAACAAGTGAGTATTAAAGCAATTGTTTGCATGTCCAGTATTTATGAAATGTTACACTCAAACATCTTAAATGCATACTAAATAAAATTGTTATATTAGCTCTTCCCTCCCTCTTTCTCTTCTGTTTGACAAGTGAAGCTGGGCTGACCTGACTGCAAGCTCACAGGGTCACCTGGGTACAAAGAAGCAGGCTTGAACTGGGATTTTTACTTCCGAAATAACAGTGGGGCGGCGGGAGAGGGAGAGAGAAAGAAAGAGAGCTGCCTGAATTTCATGGCTAGTGTGTTTTTTTTTTTTTTTCAGTTTTGTTAGATGCGAACAAAGTCTTAAGTAAAGAAAAAGTGGTCTGCTCCACTAACTCTTGTGTTAGCTGTGAATGGATCAGCAGGGGGGCTTGGGTGTCTGATTCAGGATCACATCACCCATCTAATAGTCTGTTTGCTAATCAGCAGGGGTTTGTGTTTGCATGTTTCCCATAAGTGCTCGTGTCAGGTTTTTTCACTTTATCTCATCATCTCTTTATGTGGTCTGGGCTGGGTGACATATGCACTTAGTGAACCCACAGAATATGAGTAGACAAGCTAAGAAAAACTTCTACTGTATGCATGCGCCAAGAATGTGCAGGAGAGGTATACTGTGATGTGATGGCATTACACTACATGTACATAGAATTAAGGTTTATTTCCTTGCACAAACATAAAGAATGCTATTTTTGATTTCATTATTTACATTTGATGATGCACAAGTAAATCTCTGCCTTAAATTAGTGTGTTAATTTCTGGTTGCACTTACTTGCCACACACACACACTGAGTAACTCACTCATTAGTCATGATTTCAGTTATACAATCACTAAAGGGTTATACTGCATAAAACACTAAGGGTTACGCTGATATGTTTAGCATAATACACAAAAATATAAAATCTACATCATTTTAATAAATCTTTACTACTTCCTATTTTGTAGAAATTAAGTGCACAAAGTGACACAAACTGCAGAGTACATTCATGGTTCAGGACAAGTGGTTTCATTCAACAACCATCCTAATCAACCCTAGCTACAAACAAGCAAACAGTGGTGGTTCAATTGGTTGAGGCTGTTGGTTACCAATCAGAAGGCCAAGTCCCAGCACTACCAGGCTTCCTATGTTGAGCCCTTGAGCAAGGTTTTTAACCCGCAGTTTCCTATCTGGGACAGAGGTGGGTAGTAACGAGTTACATTTACTCTGTTACATTTACTTGAGTAGCGTTTAGAAAGAAAGAAAAAATTACTTCTATGAGTAGTTTTACTGCACCAAACTTTTCACTGTTACTTGAGGAGATTTGTGAAGAAGAAACGCTTCTCTTACTCTGCTACATTCAGTTACACTCAATTCATTACGTTTCTAACTATATATATATATATATATATATATGTGTATATAATTATTACACTAATACATACAGTAATTACAATACACTAATGTATAATTTAAAATCCGACATTACGATTGAAAGTTACTTAGAAAATAAGTTTATAAGTAAACTATGCTGCACAGAAAACACTTATTCCATACAGATGAAGATGGATTGTGCACATTCAAGGGTTTATTTAACCATATAGTTAGCAATACACAGACAGACATGAGGAGTAACTAATTTGGCAGGTCTTTTGCTTTGATTTCAACGTCATTTATTTTTGGGACAATAATTTTGTCTGTGGGAATTCCTGACCACCAATTCCTCCATGTCCATGTGGTTCTAACTTACAGGCCAACATAAACATTTTCAGTATGTTTTATCACTCGGGGCTTGGCCTTGAGCCACTGCTCACAGAAACATGTTCACTAGAGCTGCAGGAATGCTAGAAACGCGCACACACGCGCACACACGCGCACACACGCGCACACACACACACACACACACACACACACACACACACACACACACAGAGAGATTGAGGTAGGAAAGGTTAAGGTCATTTAACATAGAAACGGTTCAATATATTTGTGCTACCTCTGGTGTGTGTGTGTGTGTGTGTGTGTTTGGGTAGGTCATGGTAGAATAGGGAAATCTGAACATTTTACAATAGGTTAAACATTTAAATGGCCTTATAAGGATACTTTTAAATTAAACATAGTGTTAATTAGCTGCATTAATAATAAGTCCTAACACTAATAGTATGCCTTTTACTACATGGCTAAAACCTTTTGGGCACTTGACCATCACACCAACTGTAGATGTTGGCACTTCTCACACCGTTGCCACAAAGTTAGAAACAAAAGCTTATTTAGCATGTCATATGGTCATCATGACAATAGATGCATTTGCATGAACCCTAATATTCCCTAATGAATTTTCAATCAGAATGACAATTCTGATGTAAGCACTTTTAAACTGTATCTTGCTGGAATATATTTTTCCTGTAACTTTTCCCCATGTGAGTATAACCTTCGATGATGTGATGAGTTTCTGGGATAGATATTTTCTTCTGCTCCCATTTCTTCTGCTATATTTTTGCCAAATTAAAGGTTTTACAATGGGCAAACCACTTTGTTCATGATTAAATACTCTGAGCACGTAATGCACGTCTTATCAGATTAGCAGCCGTGTATAAAAAGTTAAGCTGGTAACTCTAACCAGCATGATTTCCATCAGATTGAAGTAATATTATCCTAATGTAACTATTGCGCCTGTGCACAAAACAAGGTCCATAAAGAAATGGTTTGAACCTCCCTAAACACCTTTGAAAACCTACAGTAGACCTCATGTTCACATAGACTGAATCATGCACCTCAGGCGTTGCTCTCAACAGTGTGATATCACAGATGCTCTTACCACATGAGAACAAATCCCCACAGCTCAGTTTTAAAATCTAGTAGGAAGCCTTCCAAAAGCACATGTGGGTGGATCGATCAAGGATCTGCAAACCTTTTGCCATATAGTGCGACAAGGGGCTCTATGCAAGCTCTAACAGTTGTGGTCAGTGGACGCAAACACTCTCTCTCCCTCATGCATGCACTGGGTGCGAGAAGAGCACGTGGAAGGCGGTTTTGGCGTTTTGCCAAATTTTGAAAAACTGCCTCTTTTTCCCCACTTTATTCTTAACTAGTGAACGTTATTAGTGAAAAGTCATAAGGCACCGCGATATCACGTTAGGTGTGTTCCAGCGGATGGAGTACAGGAGGAGGAGGTGCTGCTAGTAGTGGGAGAGCAGGTTGGGTGTGAGAATATCTACTCTTCCTCCGGGATGGAACAATGCGGTGGTGGGGTTTCTATGTAAAATAAACCTCTTGAGTACTGATAAAGAGCGTAATATGTGTGAAAGGATCTGCTGCGCAAGTTACCCCTCTGTCTACCCCTCTGTCTGCCGAGTGGTGATATCTAACATGCCCCTGTTTATTAAGAACGAGACAATCCTGAAATAGCTGGCTTGCTTTGAAAGGTTCGTCAGCCTCATGAGAGCTATCTCATGAGGTCAAAGGTAAAAACTTTACTTTGTGAACAAAAGAAACTGCAAAAAAAAAAAAAATCTGCTGTCACTCGGGGAAATGAAAATGGACAATAGTTGAAAAAACATCGGGTGTGGGTGTCTTATGGAAGTTCTTTTACTACAAAAAAATACTGTAAATATGTAAATAACACCTGACTCATGAAAAAAGTGAAAAAATATAAATAAATTTAACATAAAAAATTCACACACACAGAGTGAGAAAAGGTCTGTCCTATGTTCTTTGTTCACTACAACCTAACCTCTGCTTTTTCCGCTCTCACACTTTCATTTATTGGTTTTTCTCCTACTCTCTTCTCTTGAACTTGGGTTTAGTCATACTTTCCCAGTATAACACCCTGCTTATGGAGATAAGTTAATGAAATCTGTATGTTTGTTCTTTCACATGTGAATGCTTCGGAGGGGTCATGACTTGTCATTAAAGCTCGTTCTCACACATTATCCGCTTTTAGGGCTCATATCCTAATCCCTGCAAGAGAAAATAATCTGAACTGTATAATTTCAGTTTGAAACCAGTTCATGAACAGCAGCTAAGGTATTCATCTGAGATTATATACAGAGCAGGGGAATTAAATTCGGCAATTTAGGTTAGCAGCCATGAGTAATGACTTGGCAGGCTGATTGAACTATACTGTAGGAATAGATTAACACAGAACATCAAGAAACTGAGAAATATTTGGTTCTGAATATAGACAAAAAAACGTGCTTAATATAATGTGTGATTGAGATGTTGTTATTGTGAATGACTATGGAGCTTAAATCAGACTTAAAGTTTAAATATGTAGAGGAAATGAGAGTACAAAACAGTACATTAACACCAAGCTAATGGAGTTGGAGTATATCTAAGAAACATACAACCCAAACTGTTATTTCGACCTTCAGTGCCCTGTCTTAGAAAACTTTCATAGTAAGAAAAATTATTACCAGAAAAAATATTTAAAAAAAACCTACTGAGTGATTGTTGTGTGTTTGACAAAGTGAGAGTGATGTGTAAGAAAAGTGGCATATCAGTCATTTCCTTAACGAGTCACAATATATGCAAACACATTCACTGGCATTACAAGCCACAGAAAACACAACATACAATGTCACACTGAACATCATTAAATGATAACAAATGGTGACATAAAGACAGCAAGTAAACGTTGAATTTTTAAAACATTCATACCTTCATTATACGTGCCTATAGTGAATATATATATATTATATATATATATTATATATATTCAGTATTTGAACAATGTTGGCTCTCTTTACGTGATTTTCATTGTAATGACTATATACTGTGTGTGTATATAAATCACATTCTGAAATGAAGACAGACACTGTTTTTGTTTTATCCAGCTTTAAAATCCATGTGAAAGGTAATACCGATGTCAGACTATGTTCACCATGTCAGAGGGAAATAATTAAAAAGTGAAAAACAGAATCTAGGATTTGGAAAAGGATCACCCTCCCCCCCCTCCCAACCAACACACACACACACACACACATACACCTCCTAAAGAAGACTTGTAAAATCAACCAGGTGAAGCTAATCACTTTCTCAATGGCACACAAACATTTGACTTTCAACTCTGATTAGCTGTGGTTATTTTAATTTGGTTGGTCATCATGAAAAGCTGGAGAAAATGAAAAAATGAAAATTCAAGTTAGGAAATGGATTTTTAAAAAATCAAAGGCTTTATCACTGGCTAAAAGCACAGGGATGTCTATTGTAAGTGGAAGCTATTTGGTCATCACTCCAAACTGGATGAAAGATCCAGGGGGAAAGTGATCAGAGAGGCTACAAAGAGGCCTACAGCAACTCTGAAGCAGTTGCAGCTATATATAATAAAGAGTGGTCATTGTGTGCATGTGACAACAATATCACAAATTCTCCACAAATGTGACTTGTATTGGAGGGTTGCCAAAAAAAAAAAAAAACCCTCCTTAATAAAGGCTCATACAGTCATGACGGAGCTTTGCAAAAAAAAAAATGCAGGTGGTCAAATGAGACCAAATTTGACCCACAACATCAAACGATATGTCTGGTGGAAATCTAATACAGCTCACCATCCAAATAACACTATTCGTAGAGTAAAGCATGGAGGTGGTAAAATTCTGTTATGGAGTTGTTTCTCTGCAGAACTGCAGAAGGGACTGAATTACTTGATAGAATAAAAGGAAAATTGATGGGGCAAATACTGTCAAATTCTTCAGGAAAATCTGCTGCTCTCTGCAAGAAAGTTGGACCTTTCTGTTGTTTACTTTTCAACATGACAATGACCCAAAGCAAAACTAACAAAAAAAAAAAAAAAAGGACAAGAAAAAGTAGAATATCTGTGCATTGCCTAGTCAGAGCCCAAACTTAAACCCCTTCGGAAATCTGTGGAATGACTTGAAGAATGCAGTCCATAAACTGTCACCCTCAAATTTGACTCATTTTGAGCAGTTCTGCAAAGATGAGAGGGCAAATATTGCAAAGCCTTCATGTGCAAAGCTTTGTGTGCCATTGAGAACGTGAGTAGCTTTACCTTTACTTGAGTTTACAAGTCATTTTAAGGAGAGGGCTATCGTTTTCCAAATAAGTGATTCTGTTCTTTCTTTCATCTTTTTTTTTCACTTGGATGTTAAAAGTGGCACTAAGTAAATTCAGCTGAATAAAACAAAAATTGTGTCTGTTTTCATTTCAGGGTGCAAAGCAATAAAATGTGAGTGAATATTTTCGACACTAACTGTATATATTTCTTTATAATATATTGATTAATAAATAATATATTTTCTGGTCACTAGGTGCAGGACCGCCAGCATAATCCTGTAAACTCTGTGCATGCTTATTATTTTTTAAAATCCTTTGGCCAGTATTTTAGGTCCCTGGCATCGGGCAGTCAATGCACATTTCTACCTTTTTCACTTTTAGCTTTCAGTATCTTGGGTGTTAGCAGGCAAAGCCTAGAAATCAGCAAAAGAAAACTACCAGGATTATTTTTTAATATAAAGTGACCCACTGAAGATGGGTGAACAGTGAAGATCCTGCCAAGAGCAACTGTAGCACCGAGTATTTCCTTAGAAATGTATTTATCGGTAATGTGCATAACTGTAATTCAATCTCTCCCACTTATTCACTGAGTATTTGTATGATGCTCCTAGATATTAAAAGTATATAATACACTACTCACAATAAGTTAGGGATATTGTGAGAGACTCAGTGGATGACATACGGTGTTTGTTTCACTTCAGACCTCGTTTTGTGTTTTCCATGTAATGGTCTCATTGTGTACAGGTGTGCCTTATATTGGGGCCAATACCAAAAGACAACCCTTTTCAATGTGGCAGCAATCTCAACATTCTGTGAGTATAAAAAGCTGGTATTGTCATCAAGTCATTCCAAGTTCATTCAAACATGAACACATGACGTCACTTAACGGACGAGCAGTGCCACCTGGCCATGGTGCGCCTTCGGGTCAGTGGCAGGCAGTCAGATGTTTCTCGTGAACCTGGTGTGTCTCAAAGTGTCATCAGCAGACCTGCATCAAGACACTGAACTACTGGCAGAGTTCATGACAGACCCAGGAGTGGAGCCCCACGAGTGACAGACCGCAACAATGATCAGTACCTAAGGATCTATGCACTCAGATATCGTTATGCAACTGCCACACAGGTGCAGGCCCGTTTACGAGATTTGAGGGCTACTACGGTTTCCAGACAAACCATTCGCAACTGACTCCACCGCTTTGGCTTGAATGCCAGACGAACATTGCAGGTAACTCCATAGACACCAAGACACCGCCGTGAACGTCTGCAGTGGGCACAAGACTATGTGACCTGGACAATGCAGCAGTGGTTTACCGTCCAGTTCACTGATGAGTGTTGATTCACCGTTGATAGAGAAGGCGAGGTGAGCGATACGCTGAGGTCAACATGGTCCCCAGGGTTTGCTTTGGTGGAGGAGGTGCAACAGTCTGGGCAGTCAGAGCAAAACAGATTTGGTTATTGTAGATGGCTCAGTCATAGCACGTTCTTACCTCAGAGACATCATAGAACCCATCATCATCCCCCAATTCTGCAAGCCCACCCCCAACTTTCTTTTCATAATACTCCACCACATCATGGCAGAATTGTCACAGAAGATGGAGTGCCTCATATGGTATGGCTATCAATGTCCCCTGACCTGAACCCCATAGAGCACTGGAAAATCGTACCCCACCCCCACATGTCCTGGCAGAACTGCGTGTAGCACTTGTGGAAGAGTGGAACGCGTTGCCTCAGAAAAACATTATGAGGCTAGTGAGGAGCATGAGACGTCGCTGTCAAGCTGTCATTGTGGCAAATGGTGGATTAGTAATAGCATGTATATATTGTAGTACATATTAGCTCTTATTTGTATGTGTGCAGACATCTATCAAGTAAAGTTTCCTGTGAACAGGTGTTAGTATGTCTATTTGTAACTAATTTGATTAAAATATATAAAAAGAAGCTATAATTCTTTTGCATAATTACATTTATACCATATACATGCAAATAATAGTAAGGCTCTGAACTAGTATCACACAGCACTTCCATGTTTTAAAACAAAGTGAACACAAACGCAGACAAAAAAGGGCACTGTTGTTTGCACTTCACTCAGAAATGTTGCCAGGTAATTTCACCCTTGAAATGGGGATTGTTATCCTTTATCAAAGTTTGTGCTAAAACAACTTCACATTACTGCATTGACAGCAAAATTGTATAGCCTACAGGGTGACCTAAAGACAAAGCTGTTACTAAAAGTGAAACTTCTACCCCTAGGGCTATGTCTTACCTGTTACCTACTGTATCATTTTTAGTGCAATTTTGGATCTAGTTACAGTATATGCTTGAAAACAATACTCTCACATTCTATGCAAGTTTGCTCACTGATTACACTATGTAACACAATTTTTGTTCCTGGCTTCTAAGTGTTATATTTGAATTGCTTATGTCTAAAGTATGTGAAAAAATGACTTCATTAAGCACAAACTTTGCTTAAGAATTTTTTTCATTTTCGTCATTATGATCAGGTAAAAACAAAAATTGCACAAGGAATAGACAAACACAGTCGGAAACCGCTCAACAAGGTTCAGAAATGCATAGATTTTCTAGATTTACGATTGTATTGTGAATCACTTTCTCGAAGTAGCCTCCAAATGTAGTCCCCCCATCATGTTTTCGTTATACTGTCCTTGGTAACGACGTTCAAAGTCCAATATATCTTGATGAAAGCGCTTGCCTTGCTCCTCAGAGTAAGCGCCCATGTTCTCCTTGAATTTTTCAAGATGCGAATCAAGGATATGGACTTTCAGAGACATTCTGTATCCCATTTTGGCGTAATTCTTCATGAGAGTCTGCACCAACTCCACATAGTTTTCAGCTTCGTGATTACCTAGGAAGCCATGAACAACTGCAACGAAACTGCTCCAAGCCGCTCTCTCCGTCCTGTTCAACAGCTTTGCGAAATCCTTACATTCTATGATCTTCTTGATCTGTGGTCCGACGAAGATACCAGCCCTGACCTTTTAGCCTCGGACAGCTTTGGAAAAAGATCTTGGAGGTATTTAAATGCTACTGACTCCTCGTCAAGAGCAGTGACAAATTGCTTAATGAGGCCTAACTTGATGTGCAGCGGTGGCATAAGCACTTTATGAGATTCTATCAGCGGCTCCCACTCACACTTTGTAAGTTACAACTCCTTGAAATGAACTAGATCTAAAGCATTGAAAGCAACTGTTGAGTTTACCTTCAAGTGTTTTCTTGCAAAATTCGCATGTGAAATGCGGTGCCCAAGATTTGTCTTGGTCCCCGACCGGCACACCGAAGTATGCCTTGTAGGCCTCACACATTATACGACTTGCTTCCACGGAATACTTTTTCGCTCTTGTCTTTATTAATTCTCCGCACACGTAGCAGAATGAATCAGCTGGATGCAAACAACCTCTTGATGCCATATCAAATAAATAACTTCTCTTCAACTACGAATCGTTATCCTTTCAGTCAGTAATAACACGAATTGGAATCTTGATTCGAGACACCTGTGCTTTTATACTTGTTAAGCTACTTTTGGAACGTTCGAGAACGTTCTAGAAAGTTCTTAGAGTTTCTCGAAAGTTCTGGAAGTTTCTTGAACGTTCTAGAGTGTTCAGGAGAATTGTAGAAACATCTGGCTGGACAACTCTAGCAGTTCAGGAATATTCTAGGAGGAAGCTCAGCATTGAAAGCGAATCGAGGATTTTCTAGAAAACACGCGTTTTTCAATATTTTACTGTCCCGGTCACAGAAGCAAAGTTTTTCTGGAATAACAGCGATTTCCGTTCTAGACCTAACAGGTTAGGAAAACACACTTTCAACCCAGGAACAGAACAAAAGTGAAAATTTGTTACATCATGTTATAGCTCTAATTTGTCCTTATCCGTCTTTTTAAGGATTGATTGATTGATTGATTGATTGATTGATTGATTGATTGATTGATTGATTGCTGTGTGTGTGTTACATTTGTATGTAACAAATGTAACACACGCCTGCCAAGAACCCGCTGAGAAGAGGTGATTTTTTTTCCCCCTAGCTGCCTAATCCTCATTATTAAAAAGCCATGTGCTTTACATTCTAATAGATGATGCTGTACATATAAAGTGTGATCATCCTACTGTATTCCAATAAACCCTGACTCCTATACCAGTATCAACACTGGCTGATTCATATAAGGGTAGCACAGGTATGAGGCATGAATTTCAAATATAACATATCAGTGATGCCATGAAGGAACTAGACCAATCAACTACAAATTTAACATTGTATCAGAATATGGATTATTCCTTGCAGTCAAAAACACTGAGACGTACTTGAAAATAACACAAAGAACTAAGACCAGTTAAAATTACTTCTTTTTTTTATCCAAATTTGATCATTTGGCAGACACTCTTATCCAGGGTGACTTACATTTTATCTATCTCTCTCTCTCTCTTTTTGCATTTGAGCAAATGGGGGTTAAGAGCTTTACTCTAGAGCAACAGTGGCAACTTGGTTGGTGGTGCTGGGGTTCAAACCTGGGACTTTTCAAACAGTAGTCCAATGCCTTAAAGACTAAGCTACTCCACTATAGTCATTTGTTGGAACAGGGCAGTGAGTGTTCTTTAGAAATCCAGAGGCATTCTTATGGCAGATTTATGCATTTTGCAAAAACAGTCCATATACAAAGAAACTCAACAAACTCATCCAAAAGGCTGCCTCAATACTGGACACTCCCCTGGAGTGTTTGGAGCTGGTAGTGAAGAGAAGGATGCTACAAAACCTGTTAACTATAATGGGTTCACCCCTCCCCTCACATCCCCTCCACAACCTACTAACTAAACAGCGGAGCACTTTCAGTAAGAGAATGCTTTAGCTCCGCTGTGACAAAGAACACTACAGAAAGTATTTTCTGCTAACTGCAATAAGACTTTGCAATAACTCTACTCTGTGTCAGGAGAGAGATCTCCTTCTCTGATATCACAATAAATAGGCTCATATACATTCAGTCTTCATTGCACTATAGTTATTCTATAGTTAGTCATTCTTCATTCATTTCTCCTCTCTTTTATTACTATTTGCTGGTTATATACTCGCTGCTTCATTCTCTCTATTACTATTTTAACCTTATGTACAGTTTTGTTAATTGTGTACATCTTATGTATAGTTTCATTAATTCATTAACTGTATAATTCCTAACACTATATCTATCTATAATGTGTGGGCACATGTAATAGGTATGTGATTATCAGCTGGTTACCATGGAAATAAAACGACTATATTTTTAGAAGGATAACATTACTCACTCAATCCTACTCTATATCACATATATTGTTCAGGGTCAAGGGAGGCCTGGAGACTTGGGCCAGTAGGTGAGGTACTAGGTGAGGGCACAAGCAGAAACACACACACACACACACACACACACACACACACATACACATACATTATGGGCAATTTTGAAATGCCAATTAGCCTAATATGAATGCTTTCGACTGCATTTAAACTTCATGCACAAAGGCCATTGTGCTAGCCACTATGCCAGGTTGCCACCTCATACAGTATGAAGAAATACTATCTTTTGTTTAAATATTGTTTAAATAAATATTTGTTTACATTTTTTTCAAGATAAGAAGATACATCATACATCATTACATTAGATCATAATAAGAAAATATACACTTCAAATCTAAGCATGACAAATCCTTAATAAAACAATTGAAAAACAAGATTGCATGAATACATATAATATTAAACACATTTTTGGGAAAAAAAAATTTCACTGATGCTTCAGCAGTTTGACTATTTTTGCTATTTCGCAACATTTCAGCTGTTCAGTGACTGGACTATGGTCCAGCACTAGGCTTGTCCACACATGCTCAGTTGGCACTGTGATGTCAAGTAAAACCCTTGGGCTACGACTAAAAAAGATAGTAGGTAAAAAAAGATTCTGAAATCTTGAACCTATTTAAGGAAAGCACTCTATTTTCACCACAACCTAGTTATATGCTATATTTACCAAAATACATTAGAACCTATGGTATGTCTGAGTGCAGCTGTACTGTAAATTACTTCCATTTGGTGCCATTTGTGGTCTGACCTCACAATATTGGGCTGGTCATTCAGTTGGCAAAGGACTGTTAGTGGAATATTGTATGCTTTGTTTTCTTTGGCTAGACCATTTGGAATTCCTAGTATTAAAAGTGTCTAACTTGTGAAGGTCAAATGGGAATTATTTCTCTCCTCTCACCATGATTTTTTTTTTTCACAACAGTCTCTCCTTCCTATTTTCTCCTTTTCCTCATGTGCTTTTTTCCCCCTCCCCTCCATCTTTTTCTCATTTCTTCAGCATGACCCCACTCTGTTTGGGTGTTGATAGGGTCCTGTCTCTGTGTAAGTACGTTCCATCAGTGTTGCTACATGACTGGGAGATTGGATTTTTGCCCAAGTTATTTCCAGTCTTCTTTCACAGCCTCACTCCCACTTTCGCTGTCATGCGCTCCCTCTCTGCCTTTATCCTTCTATCTTTCTCAGTCCCTTGCATAATCTTCTTTTCTCTCCAGCTTTTTCACCCTCTGTTTCATATGCAGCAGCAAGATTGATTGATCAGCGGATTCTCATTTATGCTGCAGCATGATTTGTCGTTGCTGCCCAGGGGAAGAAAGGGTGAGGAAGAAAAGAATGGGAGTGGAGGTGGGAAAAGAGAGATTATCATTGAGTACGCTAAACCAGCATTCATTAAAATCGCCCCCCCCCCCCCCCCCCCCCCGGAACAGTCCAGTATGGCCTAATTGGATGTTTGAAAGGGCTCTGGATTCAATTGACAGCAAGAGAAGGAGAGAGGGAGAGGAAGGAAAACAGATGGAATTAACGTTAGGCTGCCTCAAGGATGGTCCTGGAAGCAATTTCAGCACTTTGAGGAAGAGACAGCATGGCAATTCACGAGACTCCATTCCCATCATACCCATCACTCTCAGTCACTGTTCCCAGAGCTGTTTACACCCAGGAGGTGAGCACAACCTGAACTGCGTGTTCTTCTTTAAGGAATGTGGTCTATCCATGCAGTTAATATAAAACATTCCCCTATACCAGAGCTAAGGCTTGTAAACATGATGTAGAGCATTTTTGTAATGCACTGAATAATGAACATCACGGTGCTTTTGAGAAACACCTGGTTTTAACCTGGACAAGTTTTTTTTTTTTTTTTTTAAACTACACTGCATCCATCAAAGTGTATTCTTGTGAAGATTGTGTGAAGCTTCAGGGCACACTAATGGTTCGCAGTTTCTTTTTTTAACCTGCCTCACAGACCAGCGGCGATATGCGGGGCGCCTGAGTACCATCAGCTCATCTTACTGAGCACCAAAAGCAGCTCAGTTATTCATCTGAGACACAGGATGCTCAGGCAGTTTGCGGGCAGATATGTCTACCAGGCAAAGAAAGAGACAGAAAAATGTGGTGGAGGATTGGGGGGTGGTGGTGGTGGTGGGGGGGTGCTCTGTGGAATTGTTATGGGTTTAACTTTTATTGCTATGCACACTTGACTTGCAGCGTTTATGCAATGCTTAAATGTCACAAAGACGAAGAAGGCTAGTTTGTACTTAAAAAAGTCTGACAGCATCAGTGCTTTACTGACAGCTGAATGCATCCGAAGCTGACTGACTGCCTCATTATGTACCTGAACTTGGTCACATCCTGCATTCAAGGTAAAATTTTAAACCGTGAGGTTACAACCAGAGGAAAAACACCGAAAACCCCTTTCTCAACATAAAACGTCAACCCATTAGCTTGGGGTCGTCTCATCAACTATCAATCCTCTCCACATTCACGTAGTAACGTCTAATCACCATCGTAATAGTGTAATTATAATATATAATTTAACTGTAAAGTATGATAAACATTCTTTTTTTCTAAATTAGGTTATAGGGGTATTGCATTTAGATCAGCGAATACTGTCAAACTTGCTGAGGTGGAAATTGATATTAACTTGCACATTTCCACTTACTGTACTGTACAAGGCACCATGAATGCACTGTTAATGTAGGATGAGCCAGATTAGATTAAACAAGATTTTAAATAAACTTTACATTTTAAAGTAAAAATTTCTTCTCTCGTAGATTATTTTTTTTCAAGAACTTTATTCATACATTATTATTATTCTATTTTTCCTAAATTCATTCAAAATAATTAAAAACTTGATGAATGGTAAAAATTGTAGTTTAAAGAAAGAGAGGTGTGTCTCCTCTTTCTCCTATTAGACACCTGGGGGTCTGTGGTTAGTGATTAGTCCTGTTTGCTGTCACTGAAGCTGTTGGAGAACAGCAGCCAGGTTATCTCATTGATTTACATTAATCAAGGACTCTCTCTCTTACCCTCTCTCTCTCCCATGGGTTCCAGTCTGTTAATATAGCATTGTGCGTGTGTCTGCTTTCATCTTGATGGAACTGAATTTAATCTATGCTAGCTAACTTACTTCTGTATGGAAAGGATTACATTGAGCAAGAAACAGAGAGATGAATAGCAAGAAGACTTTAGGATAAACAGATTTGAGGATATGACATGGAAATAACAGTAGTGGGTGAATATTACAGAAGCATGGAGAAAGAGAAAGAAAAAGAGCGGGGGGGGGCAAAGTGTGTGAGAAAAGTGGAGAGTTATAAGCGTGAGAGTGTGATAAAGAGTGGAGGCTTGTGGCTGGAGGCAGGCTGTTGAGTGATCTCTGAGCATGTGTCTCCTGTCAATGTCACTGCAATGACTTTCACTGCCACGGAACAGAGAGGGTGAGAGAGGAAGAGAGCTACCTTCCATCTAGCACACCATTGTCATTCTCTGCCCGTTCACACATGGGTTCCCTCGAAGACAATTCCCATAACAAATACTGAATTTCCTTTCCTTTTCTTTCTTTCTTTCATTTACAATGTTTTATATAATAATTGTGTATTATACAAATTGTATGTAATTTCCCTCTAATCCCTTGACACGGGTGTTCCTCACGTTTAGTCTTGTTTTGATGCGCATATACATCTCGCCTCTGCCATTTGTGGGTTGCAGTTAACCATACATCGTTAACCAAACTGCCTTTCCCCCAATTCATCAATTTGATCCCAAATTACCTATAAATGCTATAATGTATTTCTACATTTTCTGTATATGAGAATAGCAATCATCTTAATCCCAGTGATTGGTGGCATGTCATCTTAATTTGACTAAATTGTAGACTACTGTATCATTTCATCTAGTCAAAGAAAGAGAGAGGTTACCTATCGCGCTCTGTCATCATATCAATAAAAGCTGACTTTCCCACACTGTCATTAGCAGTTGAGCTAAGGGACATACATTCAAGGCTTAGGATCTCCATAAGCTCTTTTTTATTACTAATCCTGCAATGTTTTTTGCCCTGTGGCTCTCAATGAACTTGTCAGTTCTTGGCCTGTGTGTGTGTGTGTGTGTGTGTGTGCGTGTGTGCGTGTGTGCGTGTGTGCGTGTGTGTGTGTGCGTGTGTGCGTGCGTGTGTGTGTTTGTTTGTGGCACTGTTGTCTGGCCCCTGCTAAGCCCCATGCTCTGCTAATTGGGCCTGCTTTTTCTCATGCCTCTCCCAGCACAGTGGGAACTGGCAGGGCTGAAGTGAGAGAGAGAGAGAGAGAGAGAGAGAGAGAGAGAGAGCATGCAAGCTGAGGGCCAGAAAGTCATTCTGCTCGTCCAAATGCAGCACACAAATCCATGGCATCAGTATTCTAGTCAGACCCCAATACAGACCTGGGGGTGGGGTGATGGAGGGGACATGAGAGAGGGGAAACTTAGAGGTCTTTGATTGGGAATTGTAAATGCATCTCCCTTCAGCGTTTTCTTTTTCTCGTCATGGCATTGGAGGCAAAAGCTGACCAGCACCTGAAATCAATCACTGCCTGTCAAAGCCCACAGCCGAAACTCAGCCTAAAAAAAAAAAAAAAAGAGGATCACATGAAAGGAGTGAACACATCACTCTTCACTGAATCTGACTGGGTCTGCAGCGTGGAATGATGTTGAACTGTTTTGCTTGTTTTGTAGGCGCTGAGACTCAGCATCCAACATACAAAGGAATTCCCATCAGCCATTAAGGGGCCGAACCGAGGCTTGACAGGTGAGTGATGGGGGTAGACAAATGACATAGACAGCTGGCCAAGGGGGTGTGGCTGTGTGTTTTTTTTTTTTTTTAACTCTTAATCCTTAAACCCTTCAGTAAAGATGTTTGATTTTCAAGTGTGTCAGAAACAGGTTCTTCTGGCTTTAAAAAAAAAGAAGAAGAAGCAATTTGTCTAAAGGGAAGGGGTGTAGTGTGAAAGAGGAGGCACTGTGTGAAAGGATAGAATAGAGATGTGAAAAATGAAATAGGGTAACGAAAGAATGAGGGCAAGAGCTGGTGAACAGAAGGGGTTGAAAATGGGACATGGGGTCAGAGAGGGGGCTTTTTGGGGTAATCAGTCTCTGTCTTTCTCTCACACACAGACACAGAAACAGGGCTGAACACTTTTGTATTCTTACTTGAAGGAGACAAATGCATTCCTGATTATATCAGAGTTAAAAAAAAAAAAAACATGCATACGCATGAACGCATAATACTTTATAAACAGACATAGGCATGGTCTCTTCCTACCCTGTACTCTTCCATTTGCAAAACTGTTAAGTAACCTTTCACATTCTTTCTTTTGACGCGGTGGTCAATTAACTTCAACCTGTTGATATCCTGCCTGTTATTCTCTGGACTTTGCTGGTCAGATTCTTTCAGATATAAAAGAGCTAAGGTTTCGTCGCCCTCTCTTCTTTCATACTCAATCACCTTCCTATTTTCTTCAACAGACACTGCACGCAAAGAACTTCATCCTCCCTTCAGATTTCTATGATAAAGATCTTTTTCTCCCACACACACACACACACACACACACCGTTTCTCTGCATCTGGTTTTAATCTCCCTAGCTATCCCCTGGTTGCAGTCAAGGGAGGTCAACCTTGAACTGTACAGTGTTAACAGTGTGCATGTGTGTGTGTGTGTGTGTGTGTGAGAGAGAGAAAGAGAGAGACAGATTTCTAAGAAGGTGGAAGAAAAAAATCAGGGGGGGGGGAGGTGAAGAAAGAAAAAAGATATAGAAGAGTGAAAGTTACATGAATAAATATAGAGAAGATGGAAGAGGGGAATTATAGGAAGTACTATCTCTATCTCTTTCTGTATCTTTTTCTCTTTCCCTCTTGGGAAACAATGTGCTCCAGAAAGAAGGCATTCTGATTTCCCAGAAGGCTTTGCTAATGGAACATCAGGTTCAATCTGCCTGTCGCTCTGTTTCATTTTGTTTTTCTGTCTCGCTGAGGTGACCTGCTTTAAGGTTTGTCCTCCGTCATCTGGGACTTGGTGATTCATAGTTAGAAGAATAATGTAACTCAATGAGAATTTAGAGTGGTAGAAAAGAAAAATGTTCATCCTAACACTGTGAGATCGTGAGAATGAATCCTGTTGATGCAAGGACCATCCATGACCACGAGCTCAACAAAGCATAATTACTGCTGCTGTCTTGGTGGGAGGGATGGCAGTACTCTCTCTGCTGTCAGCCAGAATGACCTGAACCAACAGTGGGCTTCTGTGGCCTGTATGCGGAATAGAACAAGTAGCACTTACCTCCAAATGCTGCTGCACAGCGATGAAGCAAAAATCATCAGTTTGCAAAAATGTGGTGGCTGGTGTCACATTCCTCAAATAAAGCATTGTTAACCCCTCCCTTCCCTGTTTGCTAGCTGTCATGACATATGTGAGAACTAGTTAGGAGGCAGACATTGTGAATAATCCTCTAGCTGCATGCCCAAAACCATCGAGTTCATTTTGTAACATCTCTAACACACACATTAAATTTCTTTTTCCAAGACGTACTTAGGAAGTCTCTGTTTTAAATGGAAAAATATGACTTTTGCACTAGGTTAATAAATTATTTCTCCCACACACCAGTCAGCATAATTAGAATGAGCAATTCAACCATTTAAAATGACATTTTATTTTTCCATTCAGGCACGTTCTGGAAAAGTTCCTAATTTTTAGTTAGAAGGATCTCTGGAAAAAGAAAAGATGTGTGGGAGCTTACAGAATGTGTGAAAATCAAGCTGTCAGTCCGACCGTGATTGGCAGTCATGTTCAGTCAATAAATTGATAACAGGAATCTGTGTTCCATGGCAGACATGAGCATTCTGCAGTCAGACATTTTAACGTCTTAAACTCCAAGACACGACCAAAGCTAATCAATCAGTCTATTTCTGCAGATTTTATTCAAAAGACAGTTCATCCGGAATGAACACTTGCATGTGTCAGTGAGAATACCAGGTATGGCAGTGACAGGGTTTCTATATTCGCCAGCAGTAACTGGAATAACTTTAATACCTGTAATAATTGTAGAAGTATTTATTAGCCTGTAGGAGGTGAAATCCCCACAGGTGTTACCTTTTACAACCTCAGACGAACTTTCCATACACAATTAATCAAGGACATTTGTACAAAATATTTAGTTTTTTTTTTGGAAACTTCCATCACTCCATCCATCTATCCATGCATCCATACATCAATCCGTCCATACATCCATCATACACACATAATCAGCTTCACCACACAACACCAGCTATAACATTAAAACTACTGACAGGTGAAGTGAATAAGATTGATTATCCTGTTACAATGAGACCTGTCATTCACACAATGACACAAAGGGTGTTATATATTAGGTGTGATATTTTAGACAGCAAGTGAATACTCAGTTTTCAAAATCGATATATTAAAAACAGGAAAAATGTTTAAGCATATGGAGGTGAGTAACTTGGTTGGCTAGATGACTTGGTCAGAGCAACTCAAAAATGGTAGGTCTTGTGAGATGTTTCCATGTATGCAGTGGTACTCTAGCGGCTCAAGAAAAGAGAACCAGTTAACGGGTAAAGGGGTCATGGGCAATCAACTGAAAAATTTACAGCTGGCTTTAATAGAAAGGTGTCAGAACACACAGTGCATCACAGCTTGGTACATATGGGGCTAGTACATACTCTCAGCTTGTTTCCCCATACTGACCTCTGTCTAACACCAAAAAGACAAAAAGCATTATAACTAAATAATGAAGCAATGGAAGACTGTGGCCTGGTCTGATGATTCAGGATTTTTTAAGGATACTTATTATGTGGAGGGTCAGGCACATTTATTCCTTACCTGGTAAAAGAGATGGCACTAGAATCCACTATGGAAAAAAGGCAAGCCTTGGCTTCCAGCATGTTCCATGCTTCAACAAGGGAGTCCTACACATGATTAGAGTGATGGTTTTAATATGGCAGATAATCGGTGCAGTTTTAAACTTTTTCACTACGTTCGGTTGCAGTTTTTACATGTGTGTGTGCGCTGTGAAGATAGGAAGGGCTGTAACCCATGCCGAAGTGCAGTTTGTGTTATTCGGTGCTTTGTTGCCGTAGGGATAAGTAGAGATTTGTTACCTTATGCTCCATTTGTCATTGTAACGGCATTGCACAGGGGCAGCAGGGGCGGAAACCAACCATCCATCAGATGCATGGCCTGTCACCATGGTAACAACAGTGGCCATGACATTGGGCAGGGGGTGGTGGGATTAATCTTTCTTAGGGACATAAGTGACTTTTTCTCTTTTTATATTTGTTTATTTAAACATATTTTATCCAGGCATGTACAGTATATATGTATTGTATTATATATAGCTTTCTTTGTGATGTATTGTAATTAATTTTTGACTAAATAATACTATATGTCTGAATATTGATTGATTAATTAATTGATTAATTCTGGCCCTGTTTAGTTACCTAATATGAAATATGTGACAACTGCACCTGTACTAGCATTTCTAGCATCATGATGGTGTATAATAGCTCTATGCAGTATGCACGTTTTTGGTGGAAGAGGTTCAGTTGAATGGCACGCAGATTGTGCCACAGCAAAAGAACAGGGCACAGGCGGAGGTCACTTGGAGATATATGAATCTGTTTCCTTTTTGTAGTTCTTAATCAGTATTATAGAAGAAAGCAGAATCAGGAACAAGCTTAGGTAACTATAAAACATCAAAACAGACGATGTAGGGATTTAAAATAAAACTAGGAAAATCTAGGGAAATATGTTGTTTGTCAAGGGGTCGCCACAACGGACCATCCAGTCTGTACAGTACATACAAGCTCGTCACAAGTTTTACACCGAATGCCCTTCCTGACACAACCCTCCCATTATATCCGGGCTTGGGACCGGCACTGCATCCAGTGGCTGGGGTTTGGGCACTGGCTGGGAATTGAACCTAGGCTTTCGCATGGCAGACAGAACACCTACCACTGAGTCTAGGGAAATATATTGATTTAAAATGGTTAGTATTCCCATTAGTTCAAAGAAAGAGCTGAAAACCTGAGGAGAAAATCTCCTTGCAGCACTTGGATCACCATTGCTTTAACGAGTGCTGCCTAACTTGTCAGTTACTTTGGATAAAAGTGTAAACTTTATAAGCACTCAAAGTATTTTAATAATAATGCAGTACATTCTCTTGGTTCAGGGTTCCTTAAAGTTTTTTTTTTTTTTGGATTGTTACAAACTGTAAGGGTTCTACTTTGAACCTTTTGTAAAAAGGAAACACCAGCTGAAGGTTTCTACATGGAGCTTTTAAGGGTTCTCCCAGTGGAACGATCTAAGCACACTTAATGGTTTTGCATTTTCTAGAGAAAGTATAAGGTTTAGGGTACTATTTTTGTTTCCTTACTCTGCCATATGATGAAAATGGAATTTACTGAAAGAGGATCAATTCAGTAAATGAATTGTAAGGATAAAACATCTAAAAAGACTTTTTATCTCTGTACTTGTCTGTAGAAGAAAAGGAATCCATTTGACTGAACTGAAAATCCTCCACCAACTGCTTTCACAATCCAATTATACGTGTCTTCCTTTTCCCCACCTGAGTTCTTGCTGTCATTCCACTCACTGTCACAAGCACCATTCCGTTACGAATGGAATGTGATGACATGATGAGTCTGCTGCCATGGTTCAGGCAAACAATCGTTAAATATTTCTTTGTTGAGTTTCAATTTCCTGAAGTTAATTAAAGACTTCCGATATAACGTTACAGAGTGATAAAATGTAAATTCACATGTACAAGAAAAGTAATGAAGGCAAAAAAAAAAAAAAGATGTGAACATATTGTCATTCTTTTTCCTTTCTTACAGTACTTCTCTAGTTTTTTTTTTTTTTTAAGTTGGTGAGTTTGGAGAACATTTCAGCATAATTGCATTCAAACTTGTAGTATGAATTTGTGGGATTTGACAAAGCACAGGCAGGGAAAGATCAATCAGAAAAACAGAAGTTTGTTTGATTCATAGTATTGATCGGCACAGGAGTGTGTTTTTTGTTTTTTTTCCTCCCTGAGCCTCAGGTGCAGCTGATCCTGATAGTTTCAGAGTTGTTATTGATCTTTGAGTCATCTCAGGGGCTTCCTGTGATTCTCAGATAGTGGAAGGCCTTTTGATCCATGGTAGGTGGGTTTCATCACAAAACAAAAGAATAGAATAATGGTTGTGCAACTGGTAAAGCTTAGACTGTGAAGCAATTGAAAACAGAAGAAGAGTGTGCACCATTCCAACAGTGCAATGGCAGAAAATTAATTTCAGCCACAATCTCACTCACTCACTCACTCACGCACTCATCCTCTACATTATATTGCTTTATCCTGCATACAGGGTCCTGCATACACAGATGGGAATCGAACCGGGCCGGGAATCAAACCTTGACCCTGGTAGTTCAAGGCAACAGAGCTAACCATTAAGCCACCATGCTGCCATAGAATAAAAAAAAAATCTTTATATTTGGATTATCCCAGATACCTGAATGAATTCTCCCAGTTAAAGTATAGTGAATACAGACTATAAAGAAAGCTATGGTGTTAGATACTAGAATCACACATCCAGATGTGAGGAAAGTACATAAATCCTTGAGTAAAAGTACCCTAGGTAAAATACTACTCAAGTAAATTTAACACTCCTCCATTTACCTGACCAAAAGCCCAATGTACTGAGCTTGTATGAGCGTACAGTACCCTTAAAGTTATAGCAACAGCCTCTCCCTCTCTCTCTCTGCTTCCTACAGTATCTGCGAACTTGTTGCTTTGTTAACCATCTCTACTTCAATCCACAAATCATGCAATTATTCATATTAAGCCATCAGGACCCAATATTACCGCTTTAAATGCCACACACCCCTCAAGTTATGTAACCCAAATGTAGTGGAGTAGAAAGTACAACTATTTGTTGTAGGATTCATTGGAGTAAAAAAAAAAAAAGTATCCACTAATAAAACTACTTCGGTAAATTATTAACAAAGTAAATGTACTTAAGTACCTTCCACTACATCACCTACACCCTTTCAGTATACAGTAGTGTGATGTTCCTAAATACAATTTAATGCACTCCTGAGCTTTCTGTGTGTGCCACCTCAGTACTTACCAACTCTGGTCATGGAGGACCCCCTGCTCTGCACATTTTAGTGTTTTCTCAGCTCCCAGCACACCTGATTCATCTAATTAGCTACTTATCAGTCTTTACTGAATAGAAATGAGTGCGGTAGAGCAGGGAAAACACTAAAATGTGCAGGGCAGGGGGGGGGGGGGGGGGTCCTCCAGGACCAGGGGTGAGAACCACTGTGCTAGAATGTTGGCTTTACTCCAGTTCAGCAAAGCCATTGTCCTTTGTACAGCAAATGTTAAATACTGGTGGTCTGTTCACATTTTAACACATTAGTGTTCATTGTGCCTTCGTGTGCACATATTGTACATATATTAATGTATCATGTATAATATATTCTCCTATACATAATGCTTTGGCAACTCTCTGGATTAATGTGTGTGTGTGAGGAATGGGGATTGTGTTATTCTACCTACCAGCTTCATGAACAACAAGCCCTGAACAGCAAATACAAGACTAATCTTTTTAATATCTCGAACAGCAGTTATGCAACCAAAGGTTCTATAACCCGTTTCCATTTGCATGTATAAATATATCTTACTCAGGTTCATATCCTACGTACTGCCATGAAGGGAAAGTGGAGGTGTTTCTTAGGCTTACCTGAGTGTCCTTAATTAGATATTGATTTGTGGTATTGACGCTGAGCTTTAACAGGCCACCAATGCGGCAGAACAAACTAAGTGTAAGGAGCTGAGCCAGGGGAGAACAATAATACAATTAAAAGTTGAAGCCGTCTTTAATTACACAGAAAGAACAAACAGCACCGGTTAGGAAGCCATCTGCTTGTTTCGATATGACGTCGTACTTCTATTTCCCATGCCAGATGGACTTTTCAAAAGACGTCTGTTCTAATGAACATTTGAATGCAATTTAAACTGAATAAAAGTCTTTTGATATTTGTCAGAGACTTCACTAACTACAACTCTAAGACCAGCTGTTAATTTATCACAATGCTTCTATGTACCTTTTCAGGTTTTCCTTGGCATGAAATAATAATAAAAAATAAATAAATAAAGATTGTACTGCCATAATTCAGGCTAGCATTACCCTTTTTCCCCCCCCGAAATGATCTTTTAGTGTGCTTTCAAAAAGAAGTTCTTTTTTACCTCTACTTGTACATTTAAATATATTTTAAAATAGAAAACCATAAGTTACAGGAATCGGTGTCAATAAGAACAATTTTGTAAACTGCTGCTCAAAGCCTCCCCCTTACAGGATGCTGAGGAAGTGTATTTCTGGTCTGAAATTTGGCACTGGCACATATTTCTTTCCTTATAGCCAGGAAAGAAAGATGTCAGCAATCCCACAAGTCTATTATCTCACACTCTGGAGGCCACAAGTCATGAGGAAAAATGAAGAGTTTGTCATGCTTTTTCATTGCTTCCTCTCCTGCTGTCAGATTTTGGTGTCTGTATTGTAGCTTCGTTTGAATCTATCAAATGATATTTTGATTGGGAAGTGAGTAGAGGTCTGGCTTGGACAGAAACCACAAACAAGGACACACATCAGCCACCACAGGATGATATATAATCAGTTTATCTTATTAGCCAGCTAAAAATTGCTTGCAGTGCACTCTAACACGCCAGGGTACACTGCAGCATGCCTGCTGAAAGCACATACATTAATAGTAAATATGTGCAAAATAAACTTAGTAGAAACATGATCTCTCCCTCTCTCTCTCTGTGTATGTGTCTGTCTGGCTCTCTTTTTCCCTTAAGTGTATCATTCTGCAGGTATATATAGCGGCGGAATGTGGCAATAAATGACAACATTCTTTTTCATTATTTTCCTTACTGCTCTCCATCTTCCTATTCATGGCCTTTCTGCCCTTCTCACTACTTCACTCTTTTACTCTGTGTGTCTTTAATAGTGTGCGTGTGTGTGTGTGTGTGTGTGTGTGTGCCCCGCAGGGCAGCAGTTCTGACTCAGCAGACACCCAAGCCCTCTTCTCCTCTCCAGTCATTACCAGGCTGCTAGTATTTAAAAGTGATGACTGACTTTCGGCTCCTCATAAAAATGTCCATTATTAAAAATCCATGAGTCCCAAAGGTGGCAAACAATTGTGCTTGTATCAGAAGGGAGTATTTTTCTGCTTCTATTTCCATTATTGTGCTGGCAGGTGTCCTGTGAATCAATGGTTATTACATGAATGTTATTATTATTTATTGCAACAGGCTCCTTTTTGCAGAGTGGCATTGTAGGAAGGTCTTGACTTCCCAGGAGAGTAGTAAATTGAGGAATTTGTCTGTATAGTGTGAGACGGGATGGCTCTGTATTTTACTGTTACATTTTAATGTGTTTTGACCATGCTATTTTCAACCTTTTTGCTCTAGAGTTACATCATATATCATAAATATACTTCTATGTAGTGTGCATCATTCCCATGTGCAAATAATAATAATAATAATAATAACAACAACAATTTATTCTTGCATTTTATAGTTTGATTATAGAAAAAGAATATTTGTCCTTGAAAATGTTGTTAAATAGGGGAGCATGGTGTATTGGATGTAACTGATGTAACTGGCAACATCACTGGTTTATAATCCCCCCCCCCTATGTTATCATCATATGTGATTTAACAGTAGGCCTAATTCAAATACTTAACAAAGCTGGGTACATATCAATCAACAGCTACTAATTGTATGATATTATGTAGACTTTTAGCAGATTCAGAGGTATCATCAAATATTGACTCACCTTCTTTAAAAATAGATACTGTATTGTATGATGTGCAAGCTTGAGGTTTATACTCATACTACTAATAATAACAGTATTCTTTACTTGATCCTGACTAAATGGAACTGGAACCTCATTACACACACCACCGAATCTGCCTGTGCTCAGCTATTGATTACATCTTATTTCACTTTCTCTCCCCTCAAATAAACCACTATGATGTAGCCTTGCAACATGAATGGCATTATAAGCCATGAAGATGTAGCAGATTTTAGATTTGAAAAAAGATTTGTAAAGTTTATCTGATAGGAATAAGTAATTTGTCATTTTAAGTCATGGAAAGTTAAATGGATGATTTGGGGGTTTTCAAGTCTCTTAAATTAAAATTGAGGTGAATATAAGTACATAATTAATAGTTCTTTATATTTCAAATTTTTCCTGCTTTGCACACTGACTTAACCAAGACATTTCTCACCCAGAACAAGAAGTCCAATTTAAACAATCAGGGCCAAATTCCACCCCCTCTCATTAAATCAAGTTGATGTCTTGCACACAATGGATTTGGCACCCTGTCCAGGCTGTACCCCGCCTAGTGCCCCAAGTCTCCTGAGACTCCCCACGACCCTGAATACAGGATAAAGCGGTATAGACAATGATGACGATATCTTGCACAGTTATGGTGTGATGCTCTCTTATTTTAAAATTTTCCCCAGAACTAGCTGAATGGCTAATTCGAGTTAGCTATATGACATGAAAATAATTTAAATTGTACTCCGTCAACTGCAAGTCCGACACATGTCAACTAACCTAAGCTCAGTGGTACTGCAGAAACTTTATATGAGTCTCAGCTAAACTTTGGCATTCATGGAGGAAGGGTTTTGGATTATTTACAGTACATTCAGAGGTGGGTAGTAATGAGTTACATTTACTCCGTTATATTTACATGAGTAACTTTTTGGAAAAAAATGTAACTACTCTATGAGTAGTTTTACTGCAGCATACTTTTTACCTTTACTCGAGTAGATTTGTGAAGAAGAAACACTACTCTTACTCCGTTACATTCGGCTACGCTCGACTCATTATTTTTATAACCATTTATTCTAAGCATGCCGCCTGTAGAGCTGCCGCACGACTGTTTCACCAATCAGACGGAGCGACAATAATCACATGACTCCGTGTGACCAATCAGCCGCAATAACAATAACCACAGCTTCAGTCGGTGTTCTATAAATTCATGCTACCTGTGAATCCGTACTGCATACTCTCACTGCGCACTAATTTTTTCTAATTTTGCGGAACGGCCATAAATACATGAGGCTGCTAGTGGGATCTTGCGGTAACTGTAAAATCTTGTGGTGAGTATAGAATCCTTTTTTTCATGTTTGTGTGATTATATGTTACCTTTACTTGTACATATAATGTTATTTTAACAGTCTAGGAATATATAAGTACATTACAGAATTAATCACCAACACACTTGTAAATGTTTGTGCATCCCAAAAAATATGATGCACCCCTGGCATCATATACAAAGCATGGTTTGCTTGTAAAAAAACAACAACTTCTCTATCTGACAAAAACAGACACTTCAGCATATACTGTGTGTATATGTACAAATATATATTTATTATAATTTCTAAAAGAAAAAAGGAAATTGCAATTGCGAGTGAGGTAGTTACTCAGTACTTGAGTAGTCTTTTCACTGAATACTTCTTTACTCTTACTCGAGTAATATTTTGGATGACTACTTTTTACTTCTACTTAAGTAATATTATTTTGAAGTACACCTACTCTTACTTGCGTACATTTTTGGCCTATCTGCCAATCTCTGTTTACTTAAGCAGTGCACATCTTTTACCCAAACTGCTCACCCATAGATACCCATAGATATGCCAAGAACTACTAGAGTACTGTCACGTCTTTTATATTTTTTGTATATGTGTTTGTTTCTTTGCTTTACAACAAGCACGGGTGACAGTAAAAGCCTATTAATAATAATAAATTTTTCAATTAAATTTAATTATTTTTAAAATAATCAGTCTTGTTCCTATTGCTTGCTCATTTTCAAAGATTTAAAAGTAATGCATCATGCTGGACTTTAGTAAAAAATCAAATTTGTTCATTTGCCTTTCAATGTACTACACTAGTGAAAAACAATTACAGTCCCCACAGTTTGTTTGGTGGACAGCATGCAATAAAAAGGCTAAGTAATCTGTAAGTACGTTTGGTTGAGAGTTTAATTCTTGGTAAATAGAATCTCTGGATTCAGTGTCCTTTAGAGGAATTACAGGAGGCTGACTGATGAGTTTGCGAATTGCAGGTTGTATGGGGTTGGATGTATGAAGAGATGGATGGAGGTGTACGGAAGCGTTCTGTGAGGGAAATGAAGCGTAAAGCCACTTGGCGTCATACTGCGATCAAATGTTGCCAAGAAAGGCAATTTTGCTCAGTTTTGAGGAACCAGTCACCTCAAAGATGTCACACCTACCACATAATTACACTGATATGAGCAGATATTGTACTCTCTGACTTTTTAACCTCATTTTTTACTGTTTTCTGGTAATATATACTGTGGCTCACAAACTGATACATATTAGCTAATATAAGCATGATATAAGATGATAAATATAATCTCCGGAATAGGCAATATCTGGACTCTTTAGACCATGCGATGTCTACTCTCATTTTTTTCACAAAGCCTTAAAGTGATCCCCTATCACAGTCTTTTATTATTATTTTTTTGTCCACATTGCACCAACACAGTTGTGGGTCAGCAGTATTCTTCCAGGTTTTAATAATGTGTTGGATTGGTCAAATAAAATGACCCATCTTAAATAACCCTTTGGCCAGGGATTGTAGTGTTTAGGGCCTTATGAGTTCCATAATGAAGAGAGCATGGATTGGTTTATGAATTGAGACATATGAATATGATTTTAGATGTAAAATATAAATTAATATTTTTTTTTTTAGCAAGCGATATTGATTGCAAAAATTATCTTTTGCATCTGTCTTCAATTACACATTTCAGCATATGCTGCCCAATACCTGCACCTCAACCTGTAGGACCATGAGGCTAATGGCAATGATATTAATGAAGGTCCCCTAAAAAGATAATTGTAACTCTCTCTGAGCAATATTTAGAGCAATATAAGTAATATTCTCAGTAAAGTGTTAATGGATTAAAAAAAATCTTAGTAAATGGCAATGTAAACATGTGAAGCAGAATTATGACGAATTAGGAAGAAAGCAAACAAACTAACAAACAAATAACTGCTATTAATAATGAAAGGCGGGGCCACCTCACAGCTCCAGGATCCTGGATTTTATCCTGCTCTCAGGCTGTGTAGGTTATCATTGTGTCCGTGTAGGTTTCTTCAGGATTCTTGGTTATTCTCCAGCCTTCTAAAACATGCACGTGGATGGGTTGGCTATGCTAAATTACCTACAGATTACAAATCTAAATGAATGGGTAAATATGTGTGCACAGTCCCCCATGAAGGAGTAACATCCTCTTCAGGGATTATTTGTCCGCCTCAGGCCAAGAAAGGAATAGCTGACCAGGATAAAGGAGTTACTAAACATGAATGAGTGATAATAACAATACTGAATCAATATTGATTAATCACCTTGCAATGAAATGACCTTGAACAATTACCTTTGTTTGCACAACCACAAAAAACCCATATGATATGTGATAAATAGAATAATCTCGTTAGATCTCGTTTAGAACGTACATCTCTAGTAATTCTTACCTTTTTCTCATAACAGTTACTCAGATGTACAGAATGCTTGCAGAATAATTACCTTTACCTTATTTTCTACATTATATTCCTTCCATCCTATTTTTTCCCCATTTTTTAAAATAATAAGCAAATCTTTTCTTCTATACTTCTTTCTTTTTTCCTCCACATAGAGGCTAATTTCATGAAGCACCTTTGCCCCCTGCGTCTTTCAAAATCGAGTACTGAGGAAGTCAATCACACATGTCTAAAAAATGAGGCAAGGAAAGAAGGCCGCAGGATATCATTCAATTTCCGTCAGCATCTTTAATGTTTGTTCCCTGAAAATACTTATATGTACCATTTTTTGTTTTTAATTTTATCAAATGGAAACAATAATATGACATTGCAATACAATAAATGTCCATTAATTGTAATAGGAGAAAAATAAAAGGTGTGTGTGTGTGTGTGCGCGTGTGCGCGTGTGCGCGCGTGCGCGTGTGTCTGTGTGCGTGTGTGTGTGTGTGTGTGTGTGTGTGTGTGTGTGTGTGTGTGTGTGTGTGTGAGTGCGTGCGTCTGTGTGTGTGTGTACAGTATGTTTCCAATTGATATTCTGGCAAAATCCTTTAACACTCCTGTGTAAGTTCAGTTCAACAGTGAGGAAAGAAGCAGCTGGGGAATATCTTTAGATAGGTTTAGATTTTTCTAGAATTTATGTTCTTGTTCTCAGTGGATTTCCCTCTCTCTCTCTCTCTCTCTCTGTGTCTCATATCGCTCTTGTCTTTGCCCTCTTTATCCCTTCAGTTGCTCACCGCAACAAGGGGCATTCATTAGACAGTTCCCCACCATGCCACTCACCTTTCCTGGGTCTCCCTCCTACCTTATGGTCTTACAAAAACCTCTCTCTACACACACACAAACACACAATAAGCTCTAGTCTAATGAGTTTCAGTTCAAATAACTTTCTTACTTTTGCCTGAAGCCGGTACATCTCTTACTTGCTGCGCTTCAGCACCATTCACTTAAGAAATAAACAAGTATCTACTAGTTTGGTATTTCAGCTAAATCCAACTTCCTTTTTTCATACACAGCGGTATCACAGGCACAGGGTAATGTGCATTCAAAAACTGCACTGCATAATTTTGATATGGAAACAGCAGTAACCTTGAGTAAGTGCCGTAGATGGATTTAATGATAGAGGATATCAAATAATGGTGTCTTTGGTATAAGAAGCATGCACAGTGAGCTAATCTTGTTCCCATAAGTGTTGCACCTCTGGAGTGCTAGGCTTGTTTGTGTGAGTGCCTTGTTCCTGTGGGAGATACTGCATCTTGGGTGCACGATTTCTTTTTTCTTTCTTTTCTTTTTTTTTTTAAAGGAACAATGTTAGGAAAAGGAGGCTGGAGTGAAGGTGCTCCGTCTGGTAGCACAACAGATAAAAGTCCTGGACAGACACCAGAGACATCATTAGTGGACCAGGAAGGTCTCTGGCTATGGGCTAACATATGTGAACGAGGGCAAACCACAAGAAATTCTCCAGAGTAAAGCCTCCAGAGTAGCATTACATAGCAACTTCAAATCCACCGAGAAATCTCTGATGTGTTGTATTTTTCATTCCCTTTTGTTTTTGTACCTGGTCAGATACCAGATACCATTCTACTCACAAATATACTGTATAGATGGTGCATTGCAGCTACACCGAATGGTGCAGACTGGAATTTGTAATAAGCATTTCATCCCTTCATGGCTTTACAAGGCACTGGTGCAGGACTGGATTTAAATGGATCTTTCTCTTTAAGAGGAAGCCTGCAAAAGAGCTTCTCTAGGTTACAAGAATTGAAAATATGGTCTTAGCTAGAATATAGTAAGTACTTCAGGATTCAAAAAGAAGAATGAGGTCAACAACGAGCCGGAGTGATGCTAATTGGACGCACAAGAAAACATGTGGTAACATTTTTAACATAGTTTTTCATGGCTCATTGAAAGCAATTAGCAAAATGTTCACAGTAGTCACAATAAATAGGAGCTGTTTAACATGCGTCTCTTCTTAGCCTCTCCATATCAACAATAAAATTGTATTTTGGCACAGTTCAGTTAATCGTTCTTGGAATTCATTGTGCATTAAACTGAGCAGAGTAGCAGCTGGATCGGTGCCATGTATCTTTCACCTGAAAATGCGGATACAATTTACCCTAAAAACATGTATGAGGAACGTAATTGGATGGTAATTACATTAAAAGTATGGATTCCAGAACTTGACCCCAGATGGACACCATACTTTTTTCTTAATCATGATATTTTTTTAAAATAATGCTTTACAATTAAGATGTGTCAGGGTAGCAACAAGAGCACAGAACTACTGTACAATACCCATCAGCCACTGCACAGCACGTGACCACACCAGATACCAAAAAAAAAAAAAAACATCAAGCCCACATGAATCACCTTATGAGATAATGCTTAAGTTAATTGTGGGTGAATGCTTGTATATACAATCAGTCTTTACCAGTGTTGTTGTTCCCTGTGTGCAGTGCATTAAGTTCTAAATTGAACGATCCTTCCTTTTTGTCTATAATTCACTGTAATTCATGGTTATGGATTTTATGTTCACCTTTGTGTTTGCCTTGTTTTCAAGTCATTTGCACTTGCCTTGTTTTCAAGTCATCTGCCTTAACTAATGATCCAAGCCAGTACTAATCTAACATTTGAACATTCTACCATCTGTTAGTCACAAACAGTATGCACATACTGTATAGCATATGTGACTAAATACCAACGGCAAAACTCCTTGCACTGATATGACAGTATAGTGGGATGGGCGAGCTTACATTTCTTGGCACACATTTTTTAAAAGGCGGTAGGTGTGTTTGAAAAGGTGTGTCTAATTTCTGCTCAATTTTGAACAATATGTGTGGAATAAAACGTGAAGTGGTCGAAAAATAATCCATGTCAGGATGGTACCAGATAAAGTAAAACAGAGTTATTGAACCACAACACTTGATTGTGCATGATCCGTTCCTTAAAGCAGGAAAAGACTGCTGTGTCCAACTTCAGACTGATTCAGTAACTTCACAGTAAAATCTCTAGTGCTGATTTAACACTTTCAGCGTTCATATGAATCCAACTGGACCCATATACAGTAAACACTAGATAGTGTTATTTCAACTAGTTATAGAAACCATTATTTTTCGTGCAAGCAAAGAAACATGTTCATATTTTGATTTTGCAAGGTATCAAAACTCTTTTTTGTTGTTGTTGTTTCTTGCTATTTATTGTCATGAATATAAATCCATATTCAATAAAAGTTTGGTTTGACACATCCTCTTGTTTATTTTCTTTTGTTGCACTCTCAGATTCACTCAATATTGTTAAGGCTACACTAGTGCAGGATGGTTATAAAGAACTAAAGTGTTAAATATATTTAAAACTGTTAAATGTGTTTTTGCCATAGTACTTCCCCATGATCGATCCATAGTAAGTATGATATTCATAATTTGCAAGGAAAATAAGTACGTACAACAAGATAGAAGATGCATTATTTTTCTCATGACCGCATTTGTAAATCAAATAAATCACCCCATAATTTGGGGGGTTTACTGTATATCAGCGTACCACATCCTAAAACTAAAACAATAATAAATGATATGTTTAACAATATGGATATGAATAAAACAAGATATTTAAAAAATGTTTTTTTTTAAATGTTTTACTTACATACAGTGGCGGCTGGTGCAAAGAAAATTGGGGGGGGGCAAACAAAATTAAAATTAAACTTTTAATGCTCACCTGTAAATAGCCACTTAGCAGGTGATTAAGCATCATTACTACTAGCGTACAATAAAGACATGACTCACATCGCATCCAGTCAGCAGCTCCGGCTGCCATAAGAAGTGCTGGAAAATTCGTTGAGAATGGTCCAATCACATGAGCCCAAATATTTAAAAACAATATTGATTCGCTAAGAACAAAAGTGGGAGGGCTCAGGGCGCACAGAGCTGCGTCCGAAGGATGATTTGACAAAATCCAATCAGAGCTCAGCCTCAGGTCACATGCTTTTCAAAAAACGTACGTGCCTACATAGACACTCGTTTGTCCGGCGCCCCGCGTACACGAACACAAATGAATGTAATACAGGTTAGATTTTTTTTTTTTTTTAAATTGCAAATAAATTATATTAAGAAATACAGCGGAATATTGTGACTAAATGACTTCATTTCATTATTAAAATAAATAATTATTATGTTAAATAATTACATGTTAAAGGAGCATTCTTCTCTGCCTAACTTTTAATCGGCGTCGCCCCTTTTAATTGACCCGCCGCCACTGCTTACATACTACTGTACATCAGCCATGTCACCTCACACACTCCGATGAAAGCCTTTTATAACCCGTCCTCCATTACCTTATCAAATAATTATGAAGAACAATGCTTATGCATGTGCTATGAGGTTCCAAGTTAGATCCTCATCAGCTTAAGACTAAACAAAACTTAAAGCATTTTCAGACATCTAAAAGACTATTAGATCAAAGAATGGATTCGTTAATTAATCAATATCCATCCGGCATAAACTGCTGTAGTTAGCGAACAACAAATAATGTTCCTAAAAACAAAAGGAGAAAGAGGTTGTGCGTGGTAACGATGATTAAAACATCCATGTCGTATTTGTTCTTGTAGTCTGGGCCGATGTGCTCTTACCTGCTACATTATGCATGTCAGACAGTGATGCAGGAAATGCGACACAGCATGTGTGCTTGAAGGGCAGGAAACAAGAGGAGTGGCTGGAAGGCGTGCATCAGTACTGTAGCTGCATGTCCGGACTCCTCCTGTGGTCATTGTTTTTGATTTTTGATTCGGGTTGCTGAGCAGGTAATTACTGTTGCTCAATGTAATACACGCTGTTCTCAGGTAATGCTGAGGCAATGCCACATCAGGGTTTTCTTTTCTCCTGCAGTGGGTAAGATTACAGCTAGGGGGTAAAACGATCTGATCTCAAAGCAATAATTAAAAGCTATAGTATCTGTTACATGTAAGCCCTATAAGCGAAAAGAGATTGGATTGTAAATGCTATAGGAGTCTTGTGCTCTGTGTCAGAAATTGTGGAAAAGAATATAAGGAATTTGGAAATACATTTGTAAAGACCTTTTTTTTTTTAAAATAGATAAAATGCTGGATTAAACCCAGCAGGATACAGCCTCATGAGACTAAACTGTGTCTATCCTTGTGAAGATCCTGATATGAGAAATGTTGGTTATTAATCTTTTGCCAAACCTCCTCATAATTGTGTTGATCAAGTTCTAATAAGTAAAAACAGGTAGGAGAAGTTATCCAATACACAACATTGCAGTTGGGGTCAAAGGAGGTTAAATCTGTCCTACAATTCTACAGTAGCCTGGTTGATTTTCTTGGGGGGAAAAAACACTACGCCACTGAGTAATTCTAGTTCATTTAATAGAAAGTAAGTAAGATAATAAAATGTCCAGTATCGTTAGTATGTAGCATTTTGTTTCAAATCAGTTTGCCATTGAAAACCGAGTGGTTTGATTGATACTAATACTCTCATTACAGTCTTCATCTAAATCTTGACTAAGGACAAAAGTCACCAGGATAACTAACCACAACTGACAATGTAATATTGTCATTATGATACATTCTCATAGGCAACATAGCTATCAAACGAAGCTAATCAAACTACCTAAAAATCCTACCTACATGAGCAATACAAAACCACCAGTAGCAGACAACCTAGTTAAAGAACAGAAGTATATCTATAAAAATACAGCTGTGACGTTGATTAGCTGTGCTAATATACAGTACAGACCAAAAGTCTGGACACATCTTCTCATTCAAAGAGGTTGAATTTGTATTATAGCAAGAAAAAAGCAGCTAACTGAAGAAAAAACCGAGCGGCCATCATTACTTTAAGAAATGAAGGTCAGTCAGTCCGAAAAATTGGGAAAACTTTGAAAGTGTCCCCAAGTGCAGTCACAAAAACCATCAAGCGCTACAAAGAAACTGGCTGACATGCGGAGGATAAGTTCATCCGATGAGGATAAATTCATCCGAGTTCATCCGAGTCACCAGCCTCAGAAATCACAGATCTCAGATCAGAGAGCAGGTCAATGCCACACAGAGTTCTAGCAGCAGACACGTCTCTAGAAYAACTGTTAAGAGGAGACTGTGTGAATCAGGCCTKCATGGTAGAATATCTGCTAGGAAACCACTGCTAAGGACAGACAACAAGCAGAAGAGACGCGTTTGGGCTAAAGAACACAATAAAGAACACAATAAAGAAAACACTTTGAATGAGAAGGTGTGTCCAAACTTTTGGTCTGTACTGTACATACTGTAACCACTGTTACCAATACCTGTATGTACTCCTGTGCATATGTACTGCATATGCATTCTATTTAAAAATTATACAGTATATTACTGGAAGAAAATGCTGGCAACTGCAACTGCAGCAGCTGTGTATGAAGTTGATCAGTGTTGTGCTTGTGTTCATGTGTAATTGATAGTGACTTGTGTTTAAGGATGGTGGTCTATGAGTCTACACATCCAAGGGTTACTATTCTCACTCATAAACACTATGTCCATGATACGCCCTGTTTAAAACATACTGTGCTTCCTGTTAATTGTCAGATGTCTTAATTGACATGACATGTGATTGCAAATTTCAAGGACTATATCGAATAAAGGTGAGACAGAACTGGTGAACAAATGTGCTATGAGGGGGGGAAAAAAATAATAAACTCCCTCACTAGTACTCACTCCAACACTGTCGGCAGGTTTAAGTACCACACGTGAGTGGTTTAATCCACCCTTTATCCAGTGCTCAGAAAAATGGAAATGTGTGTTATCTATAGTGAAATACCCTTCACCTGCCCAGCAGAGCTCTGCAATACATATTCATTGAGTTCATTAATTATATGTGCAGAACTTTATGTCACCTTGCTGAAGGAAAGAGACTCTGTGAATCAGATTGAAGTAAGTGGACCTTGTCACCTTCTTCATGCATATTTAACTAAGACCTACTTCAGCTACAGAGAGAAGACGCTCACTCCCTGTTCTGTCTGCCATCAGAGAGTTTGGGGGAAATGTGTGTTTCTTGTGTACTTTACCATTTCCCAGTCTGTCCTGTCTGATTTCCCCTAATAGGAAGCTCTTTGCGGAGTCCTCTCTGATCTATTCTATGTGGAAATATACTAGAGTAAATTTGAGAGAAAATGACTTAGAGACAGTAAAGATGACAGACAGACAGAGACACACACACACACACACACACATTCATTTTATGTTGGTGAGGTTTGATTGGTGTGTTGGGGAAGGTCACGCTGTGATGTATGATGCATTCCCAATGTATGTGCAGAGCTTTACATCAGCAACTCTGCTGACATTCATATGAAGACATTAGATTCAGCTTTGCACCTGGATATGCCACACTTTCACGTCACATATGAATAATTATACTCTATGTTGTGATTTTATGTTTTGATTAAGTAGACTTATTGTATCTACTATATATGTTGTGTATATGTTGTGTAATTATCTAAATCATGTTGCTATTCCTTACTTTACAGTTGAGCAGCGCTTCACAAAGTGCCTCGACAGTTCACACAGGTTGCAGACAGACTTCTATCCTTCTTTCTTAGGTAAGCTAATTCCTTATATATTTTAACCACTTCCATCCTTATTCTTTTTTTTTTCTTAAAGAAATACTCCTTAATAATTGCAACAGCCAGGGTGATAAGTCAAAATATTAGTAATATTAATGTGCTTACTGTGAAGGTTAAACATCTGGATTACATTTAAACTACTTCATGAAAATTTTATAAATTTAGCAATCATTTTTTGGCCAAACATATTTGGAGTTTTGGCCAGCATGAAAAAAAAAAATTAACCCAAGCCCACAACATCATCATTTTAAACACTCACTCTCACTCACTCACTCACTCATCATCTATACCACTTAATTCTATATTCAGGGTCACGGGGGGCCTGGAGTCTATCCCAGGAGACTTAGGGCACACCCTGGACAGGGTGCCAATCCATTGCAGGGCACACACACACACACACACATTCACACACTATGGCCAATTTGGGAACGCCAATTAACCTAACCTACATGTCTTTGGACTGTGGGAGGAAACCGGAGTACCCGGAGGAAACCCACCAAGCACGGGGAGAACATGCAAACTCCATACATATACATTGTTTGTATTAGAACATAGTATTACCCAAAAATAGATAGTTTCTCTGTTGCTGTATATAAAATATCACACATCATGCAAAAAAAAAAGGTACGTTTACCATTTTCATGGACAATTACCCCAACCATACTCACCTTATGAAAAACGCCAGCAGTTAATGGAAAAACAATAAGTATAACATGAACCATAAACAGAAGTCTTAATACTCTTAAGATTACCTTTTCAGTAGCAGCTGATATGTTGATGGATAAAAAATTTTGTTTTATCTGAGCAACTTTTTATTCTTTATGACTGAGATAATAATTATACAATCATCAAAATCTAACTGTATGCACAATTCAACATTATTCACAAGATGGCAGCAAGTTAATTACCCTAAATGTTCCATTTCAATCTGCTCTTGAGCCATGTAGCTATCTAACATAAATGCAATATGTGCCCTGTTTATAAGCAACCTCTGTTCAGGAATCCATGGCTATGCAATAAAAGAAGGCAAAACCCCATAATTTCCATACAGAATAATGCTAAGATGAAAAATCCGCTTTTAACAATAGTAAAACAAAAGACTGTCTGCTTGATGCATCGCTATGCTTTAGTGTTGTTGAAGTGAGGTAATTTGGAGCACTATCACACCACTTACTATCTAAATTCAAGCATTTATTTCCACCCAAGAGCCAAAATATGAGAGAAAAGAATTGAAAAGGATTCAAGAGTTACAAATGCTTTCAAAAGACCAGGAATCAATTATCACAAAGCTACTAAGAGAGCAAAAGCTGCTGCAGATGCTTTATACAGTGTTAAACAACTCTTGGCCAAGCACATGAAGCCCTTTAACTGTTAGGTTTTAAAAGAAGTCATGACTCACTGCTGACACGCTATTCACAGATGTTTAAAAAAAAGAAAAAATAGAAGGCATTAACACTACATGTACTGTAAAAGTGTGCCACTGTAAAAAGTGTGAATTAAGTGTACATGTTGCATTAATATATAATAATGGTATAAATGTCTTTTTGTTTCTGTTAACATGTCGCTGTGATTATTGAACCCTGTAATGATAGATGAACCTCTTTATTATAAGTAAAGTAAAATGATATTTCCCTTGGTGGATCTTTTCTTTTGCCAGCATACAGTATAGTGTGATAGAGCTTAAATCAAATTTAGAGTTCAAAAATGATCTTCTGCTCAAAATGTCAGCTTGCAAAGCTCGCTCAGTCTTCTCAGGCAGCTGATCCTCTATGTCTTTTCTTCTTTTTTTACAGTATTTCTATTTTTTTTGAGCAATCTGAGCAGGAAGGGCATGGAACACTTTGCGCCGGCGATGATCAGAATGAGCAATTTCTAATTGAGGTCAAGCTTTTCACCAGTCATGGAAAATAGTACATGCTGCACAGAATTTATGATCAGAAATTTAACTGCGTTCAAATGATTTCAAATATGTGGCCATACAATATAAATGTCAAACTAGTACTGTTGAACACTTTGAATGTCACTGGGGTGAAGGTAGTTTAAATTCTTGCCAGTACTATGTAGCCAAACGGTAAGGAGAATCAACCATGAAGGTGGTCAAAATCCAGTAAGTTTCTCATTATGTCTCCATTTATTTTGCTGTAGAATAGTCTCAGCTAACTAACTGTTTTAGGAATTCCAGATAGCATAAAATGCGAAGATAGTGTGCAAGGTCTTGTTCCGAACACCAAGAACACCTTGTTCACAATTTGTAGAGGGATTTGGGACTCAGCATTGTAATAGAAGCTAGTTAGCTTTGTAGCTTATGTTGCTTATGTTATCCATCAACAAAGCAGGTAAGTAATGAATGGGTCAGGATGTAGGGCAGTGGTAGCTCGGAGGGTTAAAGCACCGAGTTACCAATCAGAAAATGCCGGCTCCACTAGGTTGCTGGTCCCTTAAGTCCTTAACCTTATCTGCTTCAAGGGGGGGGGGGGCATTATGGCTGACCCTGCTCTCTGGCCCCAGCTACTGTACAGTATGCTGGCACTTGCAAAGAAAGAATTTTATCAGTGCGGTGGGCGGCACGGTGGTGTAGTGGTTAGCACTGTCGCCTTGCACCGCCAGGGTCCGGGTTCGATCCCCGGCCAGGCTCGATTCCCGTCTCTGTGTGCATGGAGTTTGCATGTTTTCCCCGTGCTTGGTGGGTTTCCTCTGGGTACTCCGGTTTCCGGAGACATGTAGGTTAGGCTAATTGGCGCTCCCAAATTGCCCATAGTGTGTGAATAAGTGAGTGTATGTGTGTGTGTCTGAGAAAGGATTGGCACTTCCAGGGTGTACCCTGCCATGTGCCCTAAGTCTCCTGGGATAGGCTCCAGGCCCCCCTTGATACAGGATTAAGCGGTATAGATGATGAGTGAGTGAGTATATGCAGTGTAGTGATTAGCACTGTCGCCTTGCACCTCCAGGGTCTGGGTTCAATTCCCAGCCAGGATCAATTTCTGTCTCTGTGTGCATGGAGTTTGCATGTCCTCCTGGTGCTTGATGGGTTTCGTCTGGGTACTCTCCTCCGGTTTTCTCTCACAGTCCCCCCCGTGACCCTGAATACAGGATTAAGCGGTATAGATGATGAGTGAGTGAGTATATGCGGTGTAGTGATTAGCACTGTCGCCTTGCACCTCCAGGGTCCGGGTTCAATTCCCAGCCAGGATCAATTCCTGTCTCTTTGTGCAAAAGTAATGCCAATTGTTTTGTGCATGGTCTGATCCAGAATTCTTCCTTCTGACAAAGTAACACCCTATATGTAAAGATAAATAATTATACCATCATTTAAATATAAGACTTGAAGAAAACAGTTACTAAATGTGTGTTTCAAAAAAATTCAGAAGCCCTTAGAGTTCTTTTATAAGGGAGGATTGACCATTTGTCTTCCATCTTAATAGAGCTTAACTTCAATGTCTGAATATAGATCAAAATATTTTCTGTTACTGTCTGCAATAATCCCCCCTATTGATGAAATGGATAAAGATTAGGCGAAAAAAAAAAAAAACGGTCGTTGGCTGTTTCATTTAATTCAATTCAATTCCAGACTGCAAAACATTTACAAGCACATATAAATTTCATTAAACCGCTTTGTAATTACACACAAGGGTGTGTCAGCAGTAACTCGGGACTGGATCTTGTGTCCCTCACGCTGTTGCCTAGTTACGCTGGCTGTAGAGATGATGCCGGCAGGGCAGGTTGTGCCCAGACCTAATGGCTGTCGGCAAAGGCAAGAAAGCAGCTGTAAACAACTTTCTCATAAGCTGTGAAAAAACTGCCTGCGGGTGCTGCAGTTTATTCATGAGGCAGTGTGTAAGCCAAGGTCGAAAACACAGGTGCATGTATTTTGTAACACCCTCCAATTACGTAGATGTTAGTAGCTTAATCGAACTACGCTGTTGAGGTCACACGTTAAAGGAAACTGAAGTTTAATTGATTATTAAATTATATGCAGCACCACGATAGCGGTCCCAGATAGTCAGGGGAGCTTTATATGGACCAAATACTGTTTGTAAATGCTTAAATTGCGAAATGAACAAATCTCTTTCATACTCAGATTTAAGCCTGTGTGTCTCTGATGGATTCATGCACTAATGCAGACTGCAGTGTCATTGCTATACTTTGTTACTGAACTGATCCATCAAGCCTCCACACACACACACACACACAAGCACACATACAAAGTTGATCCATCACGAGTCCCCTGTCCTGATGTCTGGTGGATGGTGAGAAGTGATTAAGCCCTGCAGACTCTTTTTATCATCTGCCTCTGTGTGTGTGTGTGTGTGTGTGTGTGTGT
>QMIH01000390.1:376935-391150 GCA_003987875.1 Clarias batrachus | reverse complement strand
ACTCCGCGCCTTGCTTTTATAATGCGGAGCAAGCCCGAGATCCTATTAACGTTTAATCACTGCCAGCCGGCCCGCATAGGCGGCCCCGTCTCTTTGCACACATGCAGAAGGGGTGCCGCCTACCTAGGGAGCCTACGAAGTGAGCGAGGGGCGATAATAGATTTGGGCGCACGCCCATCACAGGCGCACGCCGTGACATTAATTAAAAGAAAAAATATAATAATTATTATTATTAAATATATAAAATAATAATCCACAAGTGGTAGCAAAAACATTGGGAGCGGCCAATGCAACATTTTTAAAAAGGGCAATTAACTGACAAGCTCAGCAACAACAAACGACCTGGAAGAAAACAACTAAAGGAGATGACTGTAGAATTCTGTCCGTTGTATAGAAAAACCCTTTCACATCTGGTGAAGTCAAGAACGCTTTTAAGGAGGTAACCATGTCAGTGTAAAAGTCTAAAGTGTAAAGAGACGACTTGGGGTATTAAAGGTAATCCTTATGTTTGTAATTATTAAATTATGTAAGTTTGTTCTATTATTTATGAGCCTGTAAACTGCTGCAATCCCTGGCTGGTTAATGCCATATTTTTGTTAAACCTCTTGAATTAATGCTGAAAGTCTTGAGTTCGCTCACATCTTAAGTGTTTCATTTCAAATTCAATGCGGTGGTGTAAAGAGGCCAAGTGCCAAAAAAACCTATCTTTGTTCCAGAATGTATGAACCTGACTGTAGAGAGACAGAGAGAGACAGAGAGAGAGAGAGAGAGAGAGAGAGACAGAGAGAGAGAGACAGAGAGAGATAGAGAGAGAGAGATTGTTAAATCTGGGTTTTGGTGTGTAGCTGGTGAAACTGCAGCCAAGCAGATAGAACATGAACATGATCATTAATCTAGACCCCACCTGTTCCCCTCTCCACCAACATATGTGCTGTTGAGTCACTCTGTGCATGTGTGTGTGTGTGTGTGTGTGTGTGTGTGTGTGTGTGTGTGTGTGTGCGCATGAGAAAGAGAAAGAGAGAGAAAACAAAAGCCATGAATTCAACTGACTTTCCTCTTTTATCGCCATATTTCCTTATGTGCGTGTGTGCGTGTGTCTGTTTTGTCCAGATGTTTCCAGGTGACAAGTTACTTAACATTCAGCATACTAGGAGGTGATGCTGGGGCCTTAGACCATATGGCCAGTCTTGCATATTAGTGTGTGTCTGTATGTGTGTGTGTGTTGCTTAGCAGTGTCAGGGCTTGTCAGTGCTAGGCTAATTAAGTGCTGGGTATTCATTTATGCAGTTTAGCTACTGCTGTTCCACTCTAATGGCCTTGCGCTGACACTACAGTGCTACAGAGAGAGAGGGAGAGAGAGAGAGAGATGAGAACAAGGGCACATGTCAGAACAAGGGCTCACAGACACAGGGGTGAACATGAGAGCAAAAAAAAAAAAAATCCCTAAAAATGTTGAAAGAAAATGCCCAAAACAAGAATATGTACTGCTGAGGGTGTGTAATTGTGTATAGGTGTGTATATGCATGTACCCATGTATGAGTAATATACTGTAGATTTTGGAACAGGTGGGTTTCTGTATTTTGCTCTCTTTTCCGTGTTCTTCTTCTTTCTTTCTCAGCTGTGGTGGAAATTTACCTATAAAGTGAGAATTCAATACCAAACACCTCAACGTGCTGGAGTGACATTTTATTTAATCAGCAATCGCTCTCAAGCTTAACTCGGGTAGCCACTCTTCCCTCACTTACTAACCGTAGCTTACCTCAGAGTGCTACTGGGGACTCTTTCTCTCCCAAAACATATTTACAAAACTACACATGCATAATTTATCCAGTCATAAAACAAAAGAATACAATGCATGATTGGTTACATATTAACATAAATTAACATACATCTTCCTAGTTTTTTACTCTATACAAGTCATATTCATGCATGCAGTATACTTCAACATCCCATAATAGGTGTTTGTCACATATGGTCTTTTCACTTATGGCCTAGATACGTGACATGAAGAAACTGTTAATGGGTAAACATGACATTGTGCTCTCAAGCATACACACACACACACACCCTTGGCGTGCGTGTACACACAGGCCTTCTGCTTAAAAATTGAACAGAAAGACGACAGAAACATAGAGAGCATCAAAAGAATTTAATACGGAATACCACAAAACCACTCACACACACTCTCTTGCTGATAGCATAATTACTTTAATAGATTCCACTAGTGATAGATTCAACTCTGTAGGCTAATGAAGTAGCTGTGAGTTGTCAATAATTTGCCATGTCTGTTGTGGATACCACTAACAGCTCTGGAATCAGTGTGATCCTGTGTCTGATTAAAGAGAACCTGTGAGTGTGTGCAGGGGGCTCAAGTGGCACACTCAGTTAGACACGCTATTAAGCAGCTTGTATATTTCAGATCAGTGCTTGCGGCGTTCTGAAGGGCTGATGGAGTATGAAGTGCAGCCAGTTGTAGAAGTCATATAAAACTCTTGTTTTTAAGTGTAGTGAGTGTAGTGGATCAACTTCTGATGTCTGTGGGAACATAACAACCACAAAACGGATTTCTACACCTGAGTTTTTATAGACAAGCCATAAAATTAAAACATGGAATTTGTGATTATTTTATCTGCAGCTTTACAGTCAGTTGACTTATTTGATAGTTCGATACAATATTTTCTATCATGGAGTTAAAAAAAAAGAAGACGAATCCACCATATACAGTCCCCAACATATGAACAAGTTCCATTCCAAGAGCTTGTTCGTAAGTCCAGTTTGTTCATAAGTCCAACAAACATTGTCTAGGTATTAGGATATGAACACAATTACATTGTACCAATATACCATTGTTACAATGTGACTGTGCTCAGTGTACCAATCACATTTAAACTCATCTTCAAAAGTTACTGTCTTCTAAGTTATCTGATAAACTCCAAACAAAAATCAACTCTTTCTTAACTTTAGCAACTTTCATGCAGCCACTAAACCTGCAACGCTATTCAAAAAGCTAAAAAAGGATATATAGGATCTCACTGTTAAAAGACTGTTAAAACCCAGGAGAGGGGCTCAAAAGAACCTTCTAAATATTAGATGTACCTTGGGACTCTGTGAAGGTCATTATCAACAAATAGAGAAAATCAGCAGGAAGTTCCTCTGATAAGTACACTTATCAGGACACAAAAAGACCTAGGGCAAGGTTAAAGAAGCTGTGGGAATATCTGCTAAATACTGGACACTTCCTGCATGTAACAATAATCTCTCATATTGTTTAAATGTCTGGGCTATGGGAAAGGGTTTCTCCAGAGAAGAAAGAAATTAAGCTGAACCAAATCACAAAATGTTCTATAGTCTGATTTACAAAAGTAAAACTCGGAGGTATTATTATTATTATTATTAATACTAATAATAATAATAAACTTGCTGTTTGTAGGTTCATGCTCTGGAACAGCTTCTGATCAGATGGAACTCTTGTCAGGTAGAGAGAGTCATGGACATCCCCAAAATTCCAATTTATTTTGCTACAAAACAGAAAATGAACAATTTCAACAAAAAAGCCTTGGCTTCAAAAGAAGAAAGTCAACATTTTGGGATAGTACAGTCAGAGCCCAGATCTTATTCATATCAAAAACCTGCAGAGTGGCTTGAGGAGGTCTGTGCACAGGAGATCAGCTTGCAATTTGATAGATCTGGAGTGTTTTTGCAAGAAAGAGTAGCACAGGCTATTTTAGACCCTTTTTAAGGAGCAAGCAGCCCTAAATTTAATCATAGCATCCTTAAAGAGTGATAAGAATGATATTAATAATACATTATTATTTTCTAAAATCGTTTTTATTGCTCTCCCATTACAGATCCTTAATGGTGGGATCAACAATTACAGGTTTAGCTAATGTTTAAATGTCCAGTATTCTTGATAGTGTGATGTTACACTACAATTATGGTAGGCAGTGGCTTAGGTTACATAACCACAGGAGTCTGCTCACCACTGGGAAGTGCCAGAAAAGAAGTAGTAGTAGTTGAATGGTTATTTCAAATGCTTATGTTGCTTTTGTTCACGGGACTGATGTATGGAAGAGAGAAATTGCATGACAGTTTCACTTTGTTACATATGCATCAAAAGCACAAGTACAACTTGAGCAAGTGTCAGGAAATTGAGATACGGCCCGTCAAAGGGCTAAACACGTTGGTAAAATCATCATGTACATCAAAAATAATTCTTCCTGTCACAAAAATGGCCCTGAAATCACTGCAAATGTCAATCCATAGACGTTAATGGGTTTGTAAAGTAGACACACACTGAAAAATGCTTTTGGGCTACTTGAAATGTGGCCTGGAGCCAAGGTAGGCTATACCCTGGACATTGTGACAATCCATTGCAGGACACACACACACACACTGTTTGGGATGGTGGGAACACCAATAAACTTAATTTGCATGGCTTTAGACTGTGGGAGGAACCCGGAGTACGCGGAGAAAACCCACCAGGCACAGGGAGAACATGCAAACTCCACACATGTGGGACCCATGGTGGGAATCATCCATGGTGGTGAACAGTTCACGTATAATTGTTGTTTCCAATACATATACACTAGCAAACAATACGATGCACATTCATGTGTTTTTCATAAAAACCCTTCAGACAAAAAAAAAAAACTGCTTTATGAAATGTCTGATGTTAATCACTTTCATTCCTGATTTATTATTCATTACACTTCTGTTGAGTTCCCAGCAGTGCCAACAGTCTATATTCTTCTGTAGAACGATGTGCTAAAAACAACCTTGAGTAAGTGAGTTTTTGACATTGCAAGCCAGTTTTCAGTGTCCTCATTTTCTCTTGCGATATTTTTTTTCTCTCCATCAGTGCAGCATTTATCCATCTGCCTTTAATAAAAGCACCATTGCTTTTAGTTGGTTAAAAATAGTGGACAGGTGTGTGGGTGGGTGAGCGAGAGAGAGACAGACAGACAGACAGACAGACAGACAGACAGAAGGAGAATACATGTTCGAGAATGGAGAAAGAGATGGCAAGCTTTTTGAATAAGCACTATTATATGACATTTGCTTGCAAAGAACTAGAGCATTCCTTATTTCAATTGCTGACCGTCTTTGCATTTGTTCAGTACACACAGGCTTTGCATGAGCTACAGTATGCACCTGCATGGAGGTGCAACATTACATGTGGTCATGTTACATATTAATAATTAATCTTTCTTGTTAGTGTATGACAATGAAATCAGAATTGGCTTGCAAATCTCCAGCTAGTCTTTCCCCTGATCGGTTGCTCCCATCTCAGCCACGTCCTTTCTTGATGTTGCTACAATTTGATGACTCCAATGGAAACTGTGCATTAGTAGACCTTTTATGTACAAATGAGCTCATGTTTGGGTTGATGCATGAATGAGGTGCATTGTGGGAAAGGTGAACGGTGCAGGAGTTTTCTCTCACTCTTGCATGATGAGTATAGACAGAAAGAGAGAGAATGTGGAGGAGGAAGAGGAGGAACAGACACTTTACTCTCTCGTTCCCTCCTGTACGCCACTCTTTTCAACCAACCTACCATTTTTGGTCGCATAAATCCGTCAAGCTCAGAGTCATGCCTGCCACTACACAGCATGCTCTGTGAATATGCTCTTCCAATATAATGACAGCGTTTCACACTGTTCCAGGCCATTTTATACAGTACTGAACTGTCTAAGTCCTGCCTGAGATACTCAGAAAGAGCAGCAAATCACTGTCACTACAAGGCAGCCACATAAAATGAGACCTCTGAAATTACCAACCAAAGCAGAGCAGTTTTTAGAAATCTGAGGTCAAATCACACAACATGGTCTTGCAGCATAGACAGAGCACTTTTATTATGACCGGCCAATTTGTTATTTGTTGAAGTGAATGTGTTTCCTCCTCAAATGTTGAAGGAGAAAGAAAACGATGTGCTCCAGGATGTGGCCACAGTTTCATGATGTGGCGTTGTGGGAGGTAAATGAGTTATATGCGTCGAGTGTAAGTCAGAGATATGGAGAGAATTTGCTGTTCTCACATGCTGAGAACTTGCTGTTCTTACACACCGATTTGTGTAACTATACGTGTCCTGGGTGCTGTTTCATTAATCCTGCCGACAGATGAGCTAGAAAATCTGATATAGGTCAGTGGGGCAACAGAACAAGAATTATATAATATATAATAATAATCTCACTCACTCATCTTCTAAGCGTAATCCTGTATTCACGGTCACGGGGGCCTGGAGCCTATCCCAGGAGACTTGGGGCACAAGGCGGGGTACACCCCGGACCGGGTGCCAATCCATCGCAGGGCACACACACTCACACACTCATTCACACACTACAGCCAATTTGGGGATGCCAGTTAACCTAACCTACATTCTTTGGACCGTGGGAGGAAACCGGAGTACCCGGAAGAAACCCACCAAGTGCGGGGAGAACATGCAAACTCCATGCACACAGAGATTGGAATCGAGCCGATAATAATAATAATAACAATAATAACAATAATAATAATAATAACAACAACATTCAGACTGGCATTAAATCCATAAACAGGACTAGTCAATATTGAGCCAAGAAGGGGTTCACTAGGTGTAAGGTCCAAGTTGGTCTAAGTGAAGGCCAGGTCAACATCAAATCCACAAGACTGAGTCAAGGCTAAGACCATAAACCATCTTCCTGTAATTCTTTCATAGGACATACCTTTACTCTTAATAGTTGGCCTTTGTGCATTGATCCATTGATTAGACCAGTGTGTCAAAATTAATCAGAAACGGCCAGTGTGTGTGCAGGCTTTTATACCTACCAAGCAGAAGCTATTGTACATCTGATTCCACCTGTTTAATTAGTTGTCTTTGGTTTTCAATAGACTATAAGGTGGTGGCATTGGCTTGGTTGGATTGCAAGCTTGCATTCTGGAAAAGATATGACACCATTAGATTAGACTATGTATTCATGATGAACAAATTATATCTTGTTCCACATGTGAAAAAAAAAATCACAATTCTTTCTTTCTTTCTTTCTTTCTTTCTTTCTTTCTTTCTTTCTTTCTTTCTTCAAACTCTTGGTTTCCAACACCCAAGGCTTAATTGCAAGTACAGTACCAATTACAATTATTAATCATTCCAAAACAATTCCAACATTTGCAAAATGACTGGAGTTTTATAGCCGTACTCTTCTATTAGTTTAATAATACTCTGCCACACTCCCCATTTAGATTTAAATAAGCAAATACTTAAGAGTCTTTAGTTGGATAATTACTGCAGTGATTACAGTGCTTCAGCTGGCAACAATTCTTCTAACCTTATCTAATACAGTAAATAGCTTCTCATTTCATTTTCAATCACATTGGAAGACGTATCTCATGGAAATGATGATTACTGTTTTAGAAGAGTAGTAGGATGCACAGAGTAACATACAGTTAGGGATGAAACAGCGGTGTGGCCAAAAGAAACCCACTTGTTGAGATTAAACAGGAAAAAAATCCAGACTGACTCTATTTCAGAGGAATTTGTGCGTCATGGTAAGAAGGTAAGTGCATGAAGCGATCGTGACTCATGGACGCATCATGCACCGGGCCCACTGTACAAGCCTAAGCAGCCAGTGCCATGATCTCAGGTTGCTTTATTTAGTCGAGTATAGGCTTAGCAATGTTATGTGGCAATAAAAAGGATTCAGCTGATGACCTGAGTGTACTAAATGACCAAGTTATCACATTGATGCATTTAGTAGCACAGACATTTCAGGACAATAATGCCAAGAGTCATTAAACTCAAATTGACCTTTCCGAGCATTGACTGCAGCGCTGAATGCACATAAATCTTTGGCAGGTCATTGTATTTTATATTTTGAAAGGACAGGTCCTGTTTTAAAGGAATATTACAACTAATGTGATAAAAAGGTCACTATTTATTGAACATGTCAATTTTTCGGTGAACGGTGAATTTTTTGCAACTAAAGAACCTAAAGGTAAACATACTGATGCATCTCATTGTACAAAATGAATTTTTAGTATGCAGGGTTTGTGCAAAGTGAATTTCTTACTTTTCTTGGTGGACAGGCTTAAGATTTCTACTGCTTTATTCTTTTTTTTCTTCATGATCAGTGCAATGTTTGTAAAATAAATGTTATGGTGAGTTTAACAGCCTCATAATTTATTAGTAATTAATAGCTAACATTATTTGAACTAATTGGCTTGTTGCTACTCTTTATTGAGGCCCTGTGTGATGAGAATCAGACTTTCTGTTTACTTGGCTAAAGATGTAATAGAACAAATGACCCAATCACACAAGGACCAGGAGGTTCTACTGGAAAATGCTGTGGGTAGAACAAATGAACTTCAACTTCCTCCTTTTTTTTCGGAACTTACACAACACTCATTACAACACTACTCAGTCGTAGTTAGCGTTAACTGATCTCATCCTGATGAGAAGTTGAGTCACTGAGTGAAGGGGTATGACGTTAAACGGAACAATGGCTGTCTGGCACCTATAATATCTATATATACATTTTTTTTGTGTGAACTGCTGACAATATTTCTCCTAAATTCAAAATATAACTTGTTATTTAAAGTATAGATTTAAAGGAAATGACAACATGACAACACATGAAAATAATCCAAGATCATGCAGTATTTGCAAAATTTTAATAACTCAAATAAAAGAGCATGCAAATCATTTGTGAACAAATTGTGTTAATGCTTTGGGGCTAAAAAACATTAAGAAATGAGTATTTGGTGGAATAACCACAATCTGTGATTACAACTTTCATACTCTCCCTATATATATATTATATTATATCTATATTTGATTTGGTATATATGGTTATCCATTATGTTTTTATAAGTTTGTGTTTTCTTATTGATAGTGACTTTACAGTGAAAGCCTTTTCATTTTGTTAGCGATGTCTATCTCAATTGACTAAATGAACTGATACATTAGTTGTCATGAGGAATTTTCTATGGCAAAAAAAAAAAAAAACTGCATAAAATATCATTTTTAGCTGGGATCATCACGTTAGGTAGTGCATTATAAAATTGAGTCCAGATGAGAAATTTCAGTCTGCAATGCTACTTGGCTCTTAGTGAAGTCGCAGCCCTTTATAAATCACCATGAAGCCCATAGACTTCACAGACAGTTCTCCCGTTTTTGTTATAGTAAACATGTCATTTTCCGCTTTCCTCTGCTGTTTCTGTCCCATTTGTGTCTTTACTATTCAGATTATTTGCTGTCTTCTTTTACACTCGTAATCTAAAGTGTCATTTGTATTGTCCTTTATTTGCCCTCTCTCTCGCTCTCTCTCTTGCTCTCGCTCTCTCTGCCTCATTCATTCTCCCTGCCTCTCACTTTTATTTTGTAGACAGCTGTGTAATTACAGAGCCTGCTCTGTCAGAGTAAAGCATTATTTTTCAGGTGATGTTGTGCTACCTGATCCAGGAGGAAATAAGTGTGTGTGTGTGTGTGTGTGTGCGTGTGTGTGTGTGTGTGTGTGTGCGTGTGCGTGTGTGTGTGTATTTGTGAGAACAAGTAGTGCTTTAAAATGACTTTAGGAAGATTACCCATGTTATATTTGTGGAGTAGAACAGTCTGCCTCAGGGGAGTACTACAATATGACGAACAGACAATATGGTCTCCTAAATACATTAACATACAATACCAGCACATTCTGCATTGTGTGTGACTTTATATCACCACATACAGTACAAGCACACACGTACAGTACACACATTCTTTGGGAAATACAGTTTTAGATTCACTGTTTAGAACAAGTTATTGCCCTGAGAAGGGATAAACACGGCGTGGACTACTCACAAACAATAGCATATACAGTACACACACTGGCATAAGAAGGGAAGCTATTTGTACATCCTTCTGCTCTCCTTCTCTCACTATAACTATGTGTTGCACTTTGCCTTTAAAATTTGTCTTAACTAAGGGTGTAATGCCATGCAAAGTTCATGGTTCAGTACATGTGTCAGTTCTTAAGTTACAGTTCATGGGATTTCAGCACAATAAAGTAAAATAAAACATGAAGTTCGATGAGACATTTCCACGAAATCTTTAAAAGGAGGCGAAAGTAAGTTCCTTGTTAAGATTCCAGTGTGCCGACAGAGACTCTCTGTCAGCAGAGCAGTGTGTTAGTGTGTGTGTGTGAAAGTCGTCCTACACAGTAGCCCCCCTCCTCCTCCTCCTCCTCCTAATCCTCCTCCTCCTTCTTCTCTAGTCTCACACCAGCCACGATTCTTTTCAAAGGTAAAGTGCAGGTTAATTTGTTTTATTTTTACTTTATATTTTGTCTTAATCACTTTTATATGAATATTTTCCACTGCAGTGGAACCCTTGATGCAACTTGGGGAAGCTACGCATCTGTCTGTGGAAACTGTGCACCCAAGCATTCACAAACACCACATGCACATTACAGGAGCTTAATGTCACATAGTCCAGACATCACTCCAAGATGTTTTCACATGTTTGAGCCATTAAAGACTTTCTGATAGGACGGCATTTCAGACGCGAAGCAGGCAGTCCTATCATGGCTCCAGCATACTGGGAAAATATTATACCTTGAAGGTACTAGAACTAGTGATACACTGGGCTAAGTGCATTAGTGCAGCAGGGAATTATATAGAGAAATAAAGGGAGTTTGAACTCTCATAACTTCTGTTATTCTGCACAATCACAGTCCCGATTTGACTTGAACGCCACTTGTATATTAATATTATAAATTAAATAAACAGTCTTGGTTAAACAGTTTTAAAAAATCACAAGAAGGTTCATTTACATTAACCAAATTCATGCAGAAAAATCACACAATACTCACCGAAGCCAGTCTGTATTCACTTGGATCACAACATGCACAACCTGTCTCGTAAAAGGACAGTACGAATACGGATTATTTTACGACCCTAGTCTTAACCCTTACAAAAATGGCCTTCTCAAGTTCAAACACACACCATCAACACATTTTGACTCCAGAAAACTGTAAACGGTGAACTCTGATTTTCACAGTAGTTTCACAATAGCTGCTGAATGATTTACTGAAGTAAGTGAATAATATGCTTTAAAATGGGTAACACTAGAAGTAATTAGTTTATTACAGCGATCAACATAATACTAACATCATGCACCAAATGGGCTTTCCTTAGTGATCACACCACTGGCAATAAAAGTACACAATGTATGCTATGTGCGAGAGATGTACATACTGTATAACTCTAAATCAGACACGTTATCAGATCAGACAGAAACGCAAACATTGTGACCACAAATAAATTAATAAGATCTCCAGTGTAAGAACATGACAGCACTCTGTCCACACTCACTCCACTCCATTAATATTCAAGAAAACACTCTCTCTCTCACTCTCTCTCTCTCTCTCTCTCTCTCTCTCTCTCTCTCTCTCTCTCACTTTATTGCTCTTTTCCATTTTATTTTCCTGTCTTCCACTTTATGAGGAAATGAGTCACAGCTACTTGTCAGAAATCCTATTTAATGCACAGCACACCTCAACCCACACTGGCCTATAGTGCAGCATTCTCTGAGAACAACACAATGCTAGTATTACTGATGCTTTTAGCTCTGATGGGGGGGAAAAAAAACAGATAAAAGCTAAATATTTATACAGCATCTCAGTTGAGAGATGATATCCCCTTATTGATATTCTGTGCTTACATTTCTCCATTATTGTTCTCCCTGCATCTAATAAACACAACTATGCATAATGGGACAGGAGATGCGAAGTCAGCATATTCTCGAAGACATCTCCTCCCTGCTCCTGAGCTTTGGGTTACTCTGATTAAGTCCTAGCCCACTGTCTGAAAGAGAGAGAGAGAGAGTCCAAATTCAACAAAGCGCCATGACACATTCAAATCTGGCTAAAACTGAGTAAGTCAGTAATCCCACCAGTGCATCTATATGATAAGGAAATATGAGGCTCATTAATAAAAGACAAGTACTCAGCCAACATCACCTGAGCCTTATAACAATACAATCCTCTAACCAGGGCCAAAGCCACTAAAGACATTAAGCACACAACCAAACACATAACCATACTGAAATATACACACACACATACTCAAACACACAGCCAAACATGCATTCAAACTCTTACACACACCCTAATACACATTCATGCTCAAACACATACTTATACACAAACATCCCAAATTCTATTCCTACTCAGCTACACAAACAAACACACAATCATACTCAGACACGCACCCAAACATACACTCAAACTTAAACACTCACACCCACTCACTCATACTCACACCAAAACACACCACACTCAGGTTCAAACACACATTCTTACACAAACACAAACTTAAACACACACCAAAGCATGCACCCATACTCACACATTCATACTCAATCACACACCCAAACACAATCATGCACACAAACACACACTCAAATACACCCAGTCCAAATCAAGACTGAATACATTTGAAACAAATTTAAAGGACAAGTACACTGAATAGTAAAAATTTCATTAAAACCCCAAACCGAACGCAACCCATACACAACACTACACAGACAAATTTAATTAGCTGAATATCTGAACAACAGGAGCAAAGATACAATCTGACTAAATATAGAATAGGTGATCACGGTTTATAAATGAAATGGAATTCCAGGGTCGTTGAATTGGAATTGATGGAATTCATTTAAGTAAGAAGCACAATGAATGCAATGGACAAAGTCCCTTTAAACCGTGAGACCTATAGGAAGTAGAAAGAGAGACACGTTTCCATCTGATCTGTGTGTACAGTATGACGGCAATAGACAGAAAAACGATCCACCATCCCAATCTTCTCCTCTCTGAGCACTGTGCAGGAAATGAGCTGTATTTTAGAAGAAAATGATGGATGTGTGTGGCATATGTTATGTTATGTTCATATTCAATCTTTGTCATATAAGAAACACAAATCACCTCTAATCCACTTTGAATACTGTCTACTATAATACTGTGTGTTGCTTTGTAAATTCATAAAAAACAATCCAATACAGTATATCTCTCAGCTAATGTCTAGTTAGTGTTTATTTCTATTAATTATTGCTTTTCTATTGTTTTATTTGATGAATTTGCTTTGCCAAAATTGTTCAAATGTCTGTGCCAATAAATCATGAAACCTGAGAGTTATATTAGATAGATAGATAGATAGATAGATAGATAGATAGATAGATAGATAGATAGATAGATAGATAGATAGATAGATAGAGAGAGACAGGAAATACAGAGAGAGAGAGCGATGGTCCCGAACACAGAAAGGAGGACAGCATTTTCAGCGTCATGCATATTTCAAACATATCAACTGTCGAGCCGTAATGGTCCTCAGCTGTATTTCGAATAAACCCATCCCTCACAACAAACGTGTTCACTTCCCGTCAAGTACAGCAGAGTTTGTAGATATTTTAGTAGTGAGTGCAAGAAAGTAAACAAGCCACACTTTCAAATGAGCATGTGGAGAACATTTTGATATGCACACCTTCTCTCCTCCTCTCCTCTCCACTTCTCTCTTCCTGCTGTCATCTAGAGTCCAACAGCTCAACTTTACACTTGTACAAAGACTCGGAGAGAGGAAAAATGAAAGGGTGAAAGTAGGGAGGCAGACAGAGGAAAAAGAGGCAGGCACTTCAAAGGAAGTGCTCTGTGTGTGTGTGTGTGTGTGTGTGTGTGTGTGCGTGCGTGCGTGCGTGTGTTGTCTGCATGTCTGATTACTTGAATGTGGCTTCAAACACGGCTTCTCATGCACGATACAGGTGAAGCAGTGGCTTTTGTGTTTTCTGTTAACTATGATAAACACATTTTTTTTACTGCCCCAAAACCCATGTTTGGCTCGGATTAGCAAAGAATAAGGACTTTCTTAAAATATGTTAATATATGTATAATATATGAAATGACTCTTTTTTTTTTTTGGTCAAAATGAATATAAAAAGATTAATCTCATTAGATATGAATTATAGGATGCATGGTGGATTAGCATTAGCACTGTGACATCGCATTTCCAGTATTGGAGGTTCCAATCTTGCCTATGGCCCGCATGTGTGGAGATTGCATAATAATAATAATAATAATGCTTGGTGGGTTTCCTCCCACATTCCAAAGACGTGGTGTAGGCTGATTGGCATTTCCAAATTGCATTGCTTGTACTGTAGTGTGATCGTGTGTGTGTGTGTGTGTGTGTGTGTGTGTGTGTGTGTGTGTGTGTGTGTGTG